>CM046852.1:28231938-28411938 GCA_025618425.1 Heliocidaris tuberculata | reverse complement strand
ACATGCTAAACATGATGCCATTAACTTCCATGAAATATCACCAACCTCACTTGTGTGTGTGGGGGGTGGGCAGGGGAAGAGCATTCAATCTCCTCCCCCCCCCCCAAAAAAAAAAAAAAAGAAAGAAAGAAAGAAGAACATATTTGGGGGCCAAACATATCGTCCCCCCCCCCCATATATCTGGACGAGTAAAATGAAATAAGGAAAAATTATGCAAAACTCGGGAAATGTAACCTTCCAAACAATGAAATACAAATCGTATTACAAAATGCGTTAAACATTGTCAGAAGGAAGGTGTATCACTATACATTACCAAAACACCAAAACTGACATAATTTTCCGTCGGGATGGGTTGTCAGACCGCCCCTAAAAATGGGGAATTCCCTCCCCCCCCCCCCCTTAAGGCCCATGGACCAAATTTTGTCAGAAGGAGGAGGTATGGGTGTACATTACAAAAATATAATAACTGACAAAAAATTTCCATTGGGAAAGGGGTGTAACACGCCCCTGAAAAAAAAAACGCCATTGTGCCCCTAAACCAAGCAATGCTGCCCAAACTGCTCTGGACGTAGAGAGAAACATTTTTGGCATTACAACTTTAATAACTCCAAAGTGTCTCATCCAATTAAGGTTAAATTTACTTAGTACAATCTTCACTGTTTCCAATGGACCTTGCCTGTTATCAGATATCATCAAATAAACTTTTGCACGTGTTATGACTTTACTAAGATTCGGCCACTTCATTTCATGTATAGATTCATGTACAACCGTATCAGCCAACATATGAACCTCAATGGAGAAAGCCAATGTTGAATTTCAAGCAACTTTTTTTGTGCGATGGACTTGTCACAGTGTAATTCATCACAAGTTATGATTGCAGAGAAAATATTTCTATCCGAGATAGGCGTACTTTTATAGTGATCTTTTCTTTCTTTCTGTTCTTCGCTGAAGATCTTTCCTGCCAATAGTGACCAAAACACAGTGGTGTACAACCACTTGCCCGTGGCCACGCTATGCCGATATGTCCGCCTACTACCGGTCACCTGGAAGAATTCGATTGCCATGCGTATGGAGCTCTATGGAGAAGGGCCTTTTGAAGGTGAGTTCCAAGCGTCATGTGAGCTTTCGGATCGAAAAGGGGTATACATGTAACTTACCTCCTTCTAAACGGTTTAGGTAGATTTTGATTCCTTTTCACCTGAAGTCACAAACTTTCGAAAAACAAGAATACAAGCGAAACGGTCACACACTCGCGACAGTTCCTCGGCAAACATTTTCTGTACTAACATACTGTGTTCATAATAGTTATACAACTCATTTGCCAACATAATTATTTTTGTCAATACGGTATATACTCTTAACCCATAGACTACGGGAACCGGGTGGCTCCTGTATTAAGCCTATGAGAAATTAAAGAATTCAGTAGTCAACGGATTAACAGTAGTGACAGAGTTCCTCAATATATTTTTTATTGTGCTTTTGCAATTGAATGCCATACGTTATTCAAATACACAGTTCAGTTTTTACACTATATATCTTCTTCATCTGTTCATCCATTATGTTTGCTTATATTTTCTTCTCTGCTTTTTTTATTGCTTGTAATCATTGTTTTGATAGTGTCAACGCTGGTTTCTACCTCATTTGTCGTACCAACGATAAGCCGTACAACAAGAATACCTGTACAAATGGAAGCCGCGAATTCTCAAACCACTGCTGGTAAACAATAGATTTTTTTCCAACTAATTTGGGAAACGATTTTCAGGGGGATATTCAAGGGCTGCTTATCTTATTCTTAGGGGTACACTTTTTCATTATTTAAAAGCTAATCTTCATTTCCGGTGATGGATTTATTTTTGCTCAGAAAGTGGCTTAAAATGCAGAAAATGGGTTGTTTAGGCCAGCAAAATATTTACAAACCAACGAAAACTTGCTCAAAATAAGACTAATGAAAGAATTGATGGGTTAAAGCTTATTAGATGTATCACATCAGTCTGAAATCATGTTAGATAAAAAAATTGTTTTAAATCTGATTTGTGTCTCAATGATTCATGACACAACATAGGCCTACTATTTTAACATGACCTTGATTCAAAGTCTATTCCAAAGAAGGTTTTATAGGCTAACCCTGAAAACTTCTTGTCCTATGACATTATTTTTCACACACACACACGCACACGCATATACGCACACAAATATATATATATATATATATATATATATATATATATATATGTATATATATATATATATATATATATATATATGTATATATATATATATATATATATATATATATATATATATGTATATATACACACACACACATATATATAAATTATAATATCGAAATATATATGTTATATATATATATATATATATATATATATATATATATATAACATATATATTTCGATATTATAATTTATTTTCTTATTGGCGTAATATGATTGAAACAGATAAAGAAGAAGATGGTAACGTATTATTGCCAGTGAATGAAGTCGAATGTTTATTGTTTATTTATAATCAAAGTCTTTCAGTGCTGTGCTGAAATATTTGCAAAGGTTGAAAAATGTCTCCACCGGGAATGGAACACAGGTCCCTGACTTAGAACACTATAGTGCGTATATATATTATATGAATTCTCTTCCGATGCATGACTTTTTAATTTGAAAATTGTAGCTTTGACCTCTACGAACGAATAAAAAAGATTACTTTCTACGAACAGATATCTTTCCGGATGCTCGCCCTTTAGGCATAGAAAGTGGGGCCATCCCAGATTCGAGCTTCAGTGCTTCGAGTAAGTTTAACGCTGATCATAGTCCATGGAGAGGGCGGCTAAACATAGCTCTTGAAGGAAGCTTACGTGGAGGCTGGGTAGCAGCAAGAAAAAATGCCAATCAGTTTATTCAGGTAAGATCTCGTTTATGAGTTTCTCTTCTCTTTGTTTGTCGTCCTTCTCCATGAAACTACTCAACATTGTTTTGGAATTCCATTGATATTTCCAATTTTGTTCTGTGATAATACAGAAAAAATTGTATTATTCAGTAAAAAGGGCATTATTTTTCATAATTATCATTCGTTTACTTGATATATTAGTAGTATTATCGCTATTTTTATTGTAATGTTATTATGACTATGAATATTACTATTATAACTGCTGTTGTTGTTATTACAATAATTTTCTTATTATAATTATCATTTAATATTTTGATCTATCATAAACTTCGAGGTTGATCTGTTAACTACTTACCGCATCATTGGAGTGGCAACGCAAGGTCGTCAGGATTATCCGCAATGGGTAACTAGCTTCAAGATTGCCTGCAGTATGGACAGTAGAACCTTTGATACAGTGAAAGACCCCGTCAACCCTAAAGCCGACAAGGTAGGTGTCCATTTGTCCATATTGTCAAAGAGAGAAAAAAAAAATGTTGACAGAAATGAAAAGATTTACATTTAGATGTAGTTTCACATAAAAGAAGACTAGTCATTATTTACAATCATAACTAACATGCTAAACATGATGCCATTAACTTCCATGAAATATCACCAACTTCACTTGTGTGTGTGGGGGGTGGGCAGGGGAAGAGCATTCAATCTCCTCCCCCCCCCAAAAAAAAAAAAAAAAAAAAAAAAAGAACATATTTGGGGGCCAAACATATTGTCCCCCCCCCCCATATATCTGGACGAGTAAAATGAAATAAGGAAAAATTATGCAAAACTCGGGAAATGTAACCTTCCAAACAATGAAATACAAATCGTATTACAAAATGCGTTAAACATTGTCAGAAGGAAGGTGTATCACTATACATTACCAAAACACCAAAACTGACATAATTTTCCGTCGGGATGGGTTGTCAGACCGCCCCTAAAAATGGGGAATTCCCCCCCTTCCCCTTAAGGCCCATGGACCAAATTTTGTCAGAAGGAAGAGGTATGGGTGTACATTACAAAAATATAATAACTGACAAAAAATTTCCATTGGGAAAGGGGTGTAACACGCCCCTGAAAAAAAAAACGCCATTGTGCCCCTAAACCAAGCAATGCTGCCCAAACTGCTCTGGACGTAGAGAGAAACATTTTTGGCATTACAACTTTAATAACTCTAAAGTGTCTCATCCAATTAAGGTTAAATTTACTTAGTACAATCTTCACTGTTTCCAATGGACCTTGCCTGTTAGCAGATATCATCAAATAAACTTTTGCACGTGTTATGACTTTACTATAGATTCGGCCACTTCATTTCATGTATAGATTCATGTACAACCGTATCAGCCAACATATGAACCTCAATGGAGAAAGCCAATGTTGAATTTCAAGCAACTTTTTTTGTGCGATGGACTTGTCACAGTGTAATTCATCACAAGTTATGATTGCAGAGAAAATACTTCTATCCGAGATAGGCGTACTTTTATAGTGATCTTTTCTTTCTTTCTGTTCTTCGCTGAAGATCTTTCCTGCCAATAGTGACCAAAACACAGTGGTGTACAACCACTTGCCCGTGGCCACGCTATGCCGATATGTCCGCCTACTACCGGTCACCTGGAAGAATTCGATTGCCATGCGTATGGAGCTCTATGGAGAAGGGCCTTTTGAAGGTGAGTTCCAAGCGTCATGTGAGCTTTCGGATCGAAAAGAGGTATACATGTAACTTACCTCCTTCTAAACGGTTTAGGTAGATTTTGATTCCTTTTCACCTGAAGTCACAAACTTTCGGAAAACAAGAATACAAGCGAAACGGTCACACACTCGCGACAGTTCCTCGGCAAACATTTTCTGTACTAACATACTGTGTTCATAATAGTTATACAACTCATTTGCCAACATAATTATTTTTGTCAATACGGTATATACTCTTAACCCATAGACTACGGGAACCGGGTGGCTCCTGTATTAAGCCTATGAGAAATTAAAGAATTCAGTAGTCAACGGATTAACAGTAGTGACAGAGTTCCTCAATATATTTTTTATTGTGCTTTTGCAATTGAATGCCATACGTTATTCAAATACACAGTTCAGTTTTTACACTATATATCTTCTTCATCTGTTCATCCATTATGTTTGCTTATATTTTCTTCTCTGTTTTTTTTTATTGCTTGTAATCATTGTTTTGATAGTGTCAACGCTGGTTTCTACCTCATTTGTCGTACCAACGATAAGCCGTACAACAAGAATACCTGTACAAATGGAAGCCGCGAATTCTCAAACCACTGCTGGTAAACAATAGATTTTTTTCCAACTAATTTGGGAAACGATTTTCAGGGGGATATTCAAGGGCTGCTTATCTTATTCTTAGGGGTACACTTTTTCATTATTTAAAAGCTAATCTTCATTTCCGGTGATGGATTTATTTTTGCTCAGAAAGTGGCTTAAAATGCAGAAAATGGGTTGTTTAGGCCAGCAAAATATTTACAAACCAACGAAAACTTGCTCAAAATAAGACTAATGAAAGAATTGATGGGTTAAAGCTTATTAGATGTATCACATCAGTCTGAAATCATGTTAGATAAAAAAATTGTTTTAAATCTGATTTGTGTCTCAATGATTCATGACACAACTTATAACATAGGTCTACTATTTTAACATGACCTTGATTCAAAGTCTATTCCAAAGAAGGTTTTATAGGCTAACCCTGAAAACTTCTTGTCCTATGACATCATTTTTCACACACACACACGCACACGCATATACGCACACAAATATATATATATATATATATATATATATATATATATATATGTATATATATATGTATATATATATATATATATATATGTATATATATATATATATATATATATATATATATATATATATATGTATATATATACACACACACACATATATATAAATTATAATATCGAAATATATATGTTATATATATATATATATATATATATATATATATATATATATATAAATATAACATATATATTTCGATATTATAATTTATTTTCTTATTGGCGTAATATGAATGAAACAGATAAAGAAGAAGATGGTAACGTATTATTGCCAGTGAATGAAGTCGAATGTTTATTGTTTATTTATAATCAAAGTCTTTCAGTGCTGTGCTGAAATATTTGCAAAGGTTGAAAAATGTCTCCACCGGGAATGGAACACAGGTCCCTGGCTTAGAACACTATAGTGCGTATATATATTATATGAATTCTCTTCCGATGCATGACTTTTTAATTTGAAAATTGTAGCTTTGACCTCTACGAACGAATAAAAAAGATTACTTTCTACGAACAGATATCTTTCCGGATGCTCGCCCTTTAGGCATAGAAAGTGGGGCCATCCCAGATTCGAGCTTCAGTGCTTCGAGTAAGTTTAACGCTGATCATAGTCCATGGAGAGGGCGGCTAAACATAGCTCTTGAAGGAAGCTTACGTGGAGGCTGGGTAGCAGCAAGAAAAAATGCCAATCAGTTTATTCAGGTAAGATCTCGTTTATGAGTTTCTCTTCTCTTTGTTTGTCGTCCTTCTCCATGAAACTACTCAACATTGTTTTGGAATTCCATTGATATTTCCAATTTTGTTCTGTGATAATACAGAAAAAATTGTATTATTCAGTAAAAAGGGCATTATTTTTCATAATTATCATTCGTTTACTTGATATATTAGTAGTATTATCGCTATTTTTATTGTAATGTTGTTATTATGACTATGAATATTACTATTATAACTGCTGTTGTTGTTATTACAATAATTTTCTTATTATAATTATCATTTAATATTTTGATCTATCATAAACTTCGAGGTTGATCTGTTAACTACTTACTGCATCATTAGAGTGGCAACGCAAGGTCGTCAGGATTATCCGCAATGGGTAACTAGCTTCAAGATTGCCTGCAGTATGGACAGTAGAACCTTTGATACAGTGAAAGACCCCGTCAACCCTAAAGCCGACAAGGTAGGTGTCCATTTGTCCATATTGTCAAAGAGAGAAAAAAAAATGTTGACAGAAATGAAAAGATTTGCATTTAGATGTAGTTTCACATAAAAGAAGACTAGTCATTATTTACAATCATAACTAACATGCTAAACATGATGCCATTAACTTCCATGAAATATCACCAACTTCACTTGTGTGTGTGGGGGGTGGGCAGGGGAAGAGCATTCAATCTCCTCCCCCCCCAAAAAAAAAAAAAAAAGAAAAGAAAGAAGAACATATTTGGGGGCCAAACATATTGTCCCCCCCCCCCCCATATATCTGGACGAGTAAAATGAAATAAGGAAAAATTATGCAAAACTCGGGAAATGTAACCTTCCAAACAATGAAATACAAATCGTATTACAAAATGCGTTAAACATTGTCAGAAGGAAGGTGTATCACTATACATTACCAAAACACCAAAACTGACATAATTTTCCGTCGGGATGGGTTGTCAGACCGCCCCTAAAAATGGGGAATTCCCTCCCCCCCCCCCCCTTAAGGCCCATGGACCAAATTTTGTCAGAAGGAAGAGGTATGGGTGTACATTACAAAAATATAATAACTGACAAAAAATTTCCATTGGGAAAGGGGTGTAACACGCCCCTGAAAAAAAAACGCCATTGTGCCCCTAAACCAAGCAATGCTGCCCAAACTGCTCTGGACGTAGAGAGAAACATTTTTGGCATTACAACTTTAATAACTCCAAAGTGTCTCATCCAATTAAGGTTAAATTTACTTAGTACAATCTTCACTGTTTCCAATGGACCTTGCCTGTTATCAGATATCATCAAATAAACTTTTGCACGTGTTATGACTTTACTAAGATTCGGCCACTTCATTTCATGTATAGATTCATGTACAACCGTATCAGCCAACATATGAACCTCAATGGAGAAAGCCAATGTTGAATTTCAAGCAACTTTTTTTGTGCGATGGACTTGTCACAGTGTAATTCATCACAAGTTATGATTGCAGAGAAAATACTTCTATCCGAGATAGGCGTACTTTTATAGTGATCTTTTCTTTCTTTCTGTTCTTCGCTGAAGATCTTTCCTGCCAATAGTGACCAAAACACAGTGGTGTACAACCACTTGCGCGTAGCCACGCTATGCCGATATGTCCGCCTACTACCGGTCACCTGGAAGAATTCGATTGCCATGCGTATGGAGCTCTATGGAGAAGGGCCTTTTGAAGGTGAGTTCCAAGCGACAAGTGAGCTTTCGGATCGAAAAGAGGTATACATGTAACTTACCTCCTTCTAAACGGTTTAGGTAGATTTTGATTCCTTCTCATCTGAAGTCACAAACTTTCGGAAAACAAGAATACAAGCGAAACGGTCACACATTCGCGACAGTTCCTCGGCAAACATTTTCTGTACTAACATACTGTGTTCATAATAGTTATACAACTCATTTGCCAACATAATTATTTTTTGTCAATACGGTATATACTCTTAACAGTACTGACAGAGTTCCTCAATATAATTTTTATTCTGCTTTTGCAATTGAATGCCATACTTTATTCAAATATACAGTTCAGTTTTTACACTAGATATCTTCTTCATTCATTATGTTTGCTTATATTTTCTTCTCTTTTTTTATTGCTTGTAATCATTGTTTTGATAGTGTCAACGCTGGTTTCTACCTCATTTGTCGTACCAACGATAAGCCGTACAACAAGAATACCTGTACAAATGGAAGCCGCGAATTCTCAAACCACTGCTGGTAAACAATAGATTTTTTTCCAACTAATTTGGGAAACGATTTTCAGGGGAATATTCAAGGGCTGCTTATCTTATTTTTAGGGGTACACTTTTTCATTATTTAAAAGCTATTCTTCAGTTCCGGTGATGGATTTATTTTTGCTCAGAAAGTGGCTTGAAATGCAGAAAATGGGTTGTATAGGCCAGCAAAATATTTACAAACCAACGAAAACTTGCTCAAAATAAGACTAATGAAGGAATTGATGGGTTAAAGCTTATTAGATGTATCACATCAGTCTGAAATCATGTTAGATAAAAAAATATTGTTTTAAATCTGATTCGTGTCTCAATGATTCATGACACAACTTATAACATAGGCCTACTGTTTTAACATGACCTTGATTCAAAGTCTATTCCAAAGAAGGTTTTATAGGCTAACCTTGAAAACTTCTTGTCCTATGACATCATTTTTCACACACACACACGCACACACTCACACACGCGCACACACACACACAATATCATTTTCAACAATGTGCTAGTCGGACCAGGGCCCTCTTGCATAAAAAGTTGCGTTTAATCGCAACTCAAAAAATTAAACGCAAGTCCCAAATACTCGATCCTGATTGGTTAAAAATCAAGTTGCGTTTATTTTTTTTTTTTTACTTGCTTACTTAATTTTTTGTTTATGCAAGAGAGCCCTGGAATGAATCGGAAAGGAAAATCAAAAATTGCTTGAATCATAACAATTTCTTAATTTTGATCATTCCCAACTTTCCTTTAAACAATTCAGGATATTTTCCATTGTTTTTTCAAGGGCCCATAACACAAATATTTGCAATCAACTGCAAATTTGAAACAAAACTTCTGATTTGTTAATGGACAGCCTGTTGAACAATATGGGCAGGCAACAATGATCTTGACCGGCTATCCATTTTGCGATTGATTGCAAACTTTTGTTTTACGGGGCCCAGGTGTGGCTCATTAATTCTTGAATCCTACAAATATAACAGTAATGAGCAGAAAAGGCTTAACACTCTGCATACACACACACACACATATACAAACACATCACCCACGCACCCCCCCCCTCTCTCTCTCTCTCTCTCTCACACACACACACACACACACACACATCAATAGGAGAATATCGTTTTCTTAGTTTAATCAGAGTTCCCCATTGCTGTCCTCTCTTTGAAATTTTTGTAGAGGTTGTAAAAATATCTCCCTTGCTTAGAACCCAATGCATTAACCACTTGGCAACCATGGCAACGGAGACGGGCAGTGAACTCTTTTGCGATGTATTACTTTTTCATGAGAAAATTGTGGCAGTGTGATAACAATAATACCAGTGGTGATCTCCAGGATTGAATAAATTTCTTTTAAAACAAAGTCTACTTTACATGAACAGATTTCTTCCAGGCCCCGTTAGGTCTAGAAAGTGGTGACATCCCAGACTCTAGCTTCACCGCTTCTAGTGAATGGGACTCTGACCAAGGTCCATCAAGAGGACGGCTTAACATAGCTGTGGAGGGAAAACAGCGCGGAGGTTGGGTTGTAAAAACAGCTGATATTAACCAATGGATTCAGGTCAGTTTGGATCCATGATGTCATTATTACCATTATTAGTAGGCCAGGTCCAAGCTATTTTGTCCAATACGTTACCGACCACACCTAAAAATTTTGGTATATCTGATGACCATATCAAGCTGATAGGCCTATAAGACCTTGAATCTGACAAAATATCAAATATATTTTCAATGTATAATACAATTCAATGATACTGGTAACTTATGGGACCTATCTTGAACTTGCCCACTTTTATAATCAGTTAATCATCGGTATTATTAGATGGTCTGTTGGCATCGACGTTGCTGCACATAAACGTCACAACGTTGTCCCGACATCATTTATTCTTTATCTATAAAAAACGGCAGGGTCAAACATGAAGCTGAAATTTTGTGAGGTGTAGTACTTCACTATGGTAATAATTATGTTGGGACGCTAAAGCGTGATAATATTCAATCCATCATCATCATTTTCACGAAACAATTGGAGAGATTAAAGCCCGACTCACACGAGTCGTCATCTGCCGATGTAATTACAGCGTTGATCACTCCAACTATTGTTTAATTCAATGGGATTCATGCTGCATAATTATTACCCTTGCTTTAGTATGGCAGCTCTGACGGCGCATTTCAAGGAATTAATTCTTGCCAGGTACCCATTTACCTCACCTGGGTCAAGTGTGGCAATTGTAGGTAGATGTCTTGCCAAAAGACACTAGTGCTGGGTCAGAGATTCGAACCCCGTACCTTGTGGTTCACAGTCCGGGGACTTATCAACTGAACTTGTACACATAATCATTATGTTTATTTGTTTGTTTATTTTTTTTTTCTTTTTGCAATTGTAATCATATTTCCTAATGTAATTTTATCAGTTGTACTATTGTATTTTTTTTATCTTGTGGAGGGACCCCTTAGAAGAACAGCTTGCAGCTGAAAAGGACGTTTCCTTCCCATATGTGGAGAATAAATAAATAAAATAAAATAAAATAAAATAAAAAACTTTCATTAACTTTGTACAACTTCGATGGAAAAATAACTAAATTTTACCACATTTGCATCTCTTGAAGACCTACATAATTATTCTGCTTCGTGAAACAATCGGCCCTATGCTAACATTGTGTTATCATTATTATTATTATTACTATTATTCTTATTCTTATTCTTATTCTTATTCTTACTCTTACTCTTATTCTAATTCTTATTCTTATTCTTATTCTTATTCCTATTCCTATTCTTATTCCTATTCTTATTCTTATTCTTATTCTTATTCTTATTCTTATTCTTATTCTTATTCTTATTCTTATTCTTATTCTTATTCATATTCATAATAATAGTAGCAATTTATATAGCGCCTTTTTTTCCACTGGATACAAAGCGCTTTGAGATGTCTTCCCTGGGTCGGCGATGGAGCTAAAATGTATACAAGTTACCAGGCAGTATTCTTATTCTTATTCTTTTTTTTTTTTTCTTTTTCTTTTTCTTTTTCTTTTTCTTTTTCTTTTTCTTTTTCTTTTTTTTTTCTTTTTCTTTTTCTTTTTCTTTTTCTTTTTCTTTTCTCTTTTTTTCTTTTTTCTTTTTTTTTCTTTTTCTTTTTCTTTTCTTTTCCTTTTCCTTTTCCTTTTCCTTTTCCTTTTCCTTTTCCTTTTCCTTTTCCTTTTCCTTTTCCTTTTCCTTTTTCTTTTCCTTTTCCTTTTCTTTTTCTTTTTCTTTTTCTTTTTCTTTTTCTTTTTCTTTTTCTTTTTCTTTTTCTTTTTCTTTTTCTTTTTCTTTTTCTTTTTCTTTTTCTTTTTCTTTTTCTTTTTCTTTTTCTTTTTCTTTTTCTTTTTCTTTTTCTTTTTCTTTTTCTTTTTCTTTTTCTTTTTCTTATTACAATTAAAATCTAAGGTTGATCTGTTAACTCCGTACCGCATCACTGGAGTGGCAACGCAAGGTCGTCAGGATTGGGACCAATGGGTGACTAGCTTCAAGATTGCCTGCAGTATGGACAATACTACCTTTGATACAGTGAAAGACCCCGTCAAACCTAAAGATGATAGAGTACGTGTCCGTTTGTTTTTATGCAACTCACCCTTCGACCCTTATCAAATGAGTAGTCGACTAGCAAGTCACGTGGGGTTTATTAACCTTTTTCTATGTGCCATTAGAATATTATTCCTGTGCCTTAGTATATTTTTTATGGTTTATTTTTAGTATATTCTATTTTAGTATATTTTAGTATATTTAGTATATATTTAGTATATTAGTATAGTAGGTTCAGTATTATACAGGTGACGAAGGGATTGTCAAATAGCAAATAAAAGATTGGAAGTGGGCGATTACGCAAAGCTTTGTAATACGCAGTGTGAATAATTTTGTTGATTGGTTCATTTTATTGTGCAGGTCGGCACTCGTGGCCTGCGATGGTGCCAATTTGCAATCATGGCACATGAAACGTTATTTGAGCTTCTCCCACGTTCTTAATTGCTTAATTGATTCACCTACAGTTTAGTATAATAGATGCACACCGGCTCATCTCGAGTTTGGATAAATTGTATAATAAATATCGGCATTCATCATTTGTGCACTATTCTTTTTTAGAGAGAGAGAGAGGGAGGGGGACAAAGTCTGTGCCCATAATTAGTAGAATCATATATACTAAATATGAGTCAAGATTCAAGGTTGAAGGAATATGCCAATATATAGTGTAGGAATTCTACTAATTGTGGGCATAGACTTATTTACATGAAGTTAAGGGAACCTGACATGTCATCATAAGTTATGTCATCTAATCAACGTTTGTTTTTTTGTTTTTTTCTTTTTTTTTCTCTTTTTTTTTTGCAGAGCGTACCTATAAACAAGAATTCATCCATAATAGATACTCGCTAAGAAATACTCTCTTGTCTTACTTGTGTATATAGGACAGTGTATGGAACTCAACACTAACGAAGAACGCCCGTTCCCTATGGCTTTAAAATCACAATTATAATCATTTTACAATCATTATCATGGTCATGGTTATCGACTTTTGATGTTCTCCAATCAATATTCATTAGTATCGTTCACGCTCCAAATTCAAAATGTAGGTGAATAAACGCATATCCTAAGAAGAAAAGACTCAACTGTAGATGGGTCTCTTTATTGGATGTTTTGTGTTTTCGTTGAAGATCTTTCCCGCCAATAGTGACAAAGACACTGTGGTATACAACCGCTTGCCCAAGGTCATGTCATGTCGATATGTTCGACTGCTACCTGTGACCTGGTATATCTGGATTTCAATGCGTTTGGAGCTCTATGGAGAAGGGCCTATTATAGGTGAGTATCTGACCCAAAGGCTAAGCCTTCGTTCTAGAATCGAACAAGTGGCGGATTAAGGATACATGCATTAATATACAAAATCATTGCCCGTCAGGTAATCTTTTTCCAGATAAGTTCATAACTAAAAACTCAAGGTAAAATATTCTATTCCACATTTACAATATATTCAAAAACTGTTGGAAAAATGCATAAAATGCGTTTGATGACCAACAACAAAAATGCCATTTTGAATACATATATATATATATATATATATATATATATTTCATTCCTTACACTAAATGTATGTCCCATCTCGTTATTCACATTTTCTCTTCTGTTTCTTGTTCACTTTTCATTTCATTTTTTTTTCATCTCATTCTTTCAGCAGATCCGACCACTACATTTCAAAAAGGGCTAGAAACAATGCCCACAACGTCATCTAGTACGACCCAATCCGACATCGTTCCTTTCAAGCTTCAACCGAGAAAAGTTGCTATTCCGGTCTCGATACCAGTCACTACCCCTCCTGCATCAACTGACGTGACAAACCTGGAAATTACTATGGAAGATTTAGGGGTACTGTTGAGTATGCCACAATACCCCCTGATACTGTCTATCCCTGAGTATCCCTGTCATAACACTAACGTCATTTGGCAAGAAAATGATTTACATTTCCCCCTCTCAACCCAGGGGAAGTAAATGGGTACCCTGTAGGAAGAAATTCCTTAAATGCTTTAGGGCGTTATCATGGCAGCCAGGCATAAAACGGGTTAATATACAGGATCCTCAAGAAGAACAGTAGAAATACTGATCAGGCTACCTCGGGTACACAACCTATATCAGTAGTAGTAGAAGTAGTAGTAGCAGCAGTATTTGTGATGGTGATGCTAAATATAGAAGTGTTATTCATGGGATTGCATTGTCAAAAGAACTCAGTGACTCCAACCCTTAGGCATCAGCAAAACTGGAGATTCTCCCGCCTGGACCAGTGCCCAAAATTAAGACCACGTGAAGTCTAAGCGCGTGCAGTAGGTCAGGAATTGCGAGCGCCGAATTTACGGATAGGGCCAAGGAGCAAATTGTTATTGAAGCAACACATTTTCATTTACATGTGCAATGTATATTCATTAGAGTGGGGGGGGGGGGGGTGCACCTAAACGGGAGAATACATAGCCTCTAATCAAGGCGATGTGCTGCTCTTTCGATCCCCTGGTCAATCCTCGAAACCTGCAGAATCATCCTCCGATTATTGCGCGGGAAGTCTTGCTCAGCACATAGCCTCTACGCAACGTTACTTGTTGTTTTCTTATTTTTAACTTTGAAATCTTTCGTCTATTTTCTACGAAAATTTTTCATGAATAATTCAGTTCCTGCATGTCCTGGTAGAGAAAGTGAACCAGTCAAAGGCTTCTGTGACATGGCGTGAAGAGCTGATTCCAAACATGGGGGAAGTAAAAATTTGTTATCGCAAATAGGACATTATAATTTCCACATTTATAAGAAAAGTATGCCTGTTAACCATTTTCTTTTTGAAAAATGAACAAACATGTATTTATGAATAATTTTTTTATCAAGACAAAAGAAAAGTTTACAAGATTTCAACTTTATCCCGCTATCTACCCTTTTTGGTCCCCACTGCATAATTGAAGAGCTCAATCTTTTCCGTTACGGTTCCTTTTATTTGATTGGTTAAACGCACTCAACAATAGAGTTCAGTGTTTACGTTTAAATCTAGCTGTGGGTTAACAACGTAACGAGTCGTACTGCCCTATTTGGGAAGGTTGTTGAATGATTCATATAGTCTCGTTTGTCTTGAATATATGAATATTGATGACGTTGACGAGTGAGCAAAGGCGGCGTGCAGCAAGCTGCATCCGTGTGTCGACTTCCCGCGCAATCAGAGGACTATTCCGAGCGTTTCGAGGATCGACCAGGAGATCGACAGAGCAGCACAGCCGCCTTAATTGAAGGCTAGAGAATACCCAGCTTAACTTGGAGAAAGTTTATTTTTAGGGGAATGTGGTAAAGAACGGTGTATCTCCCGCCCCGAAACTTTGGAAACTGTCTAGAATAGTAATATATATGATTCATCGAAATGAAAACAAACTATTATACTTGATCTTAATGAAAATTACAAACAGTGAAAAACACTACGCACAGGTGTGGATATGGACATGGGACTACAGACACACGTAGCATCCAAAATTTGTCCAAATTTTAAAGATACATATGGATTATACGGGCATTTATATATTTCATCTGTCATTGATACGAGCTACTTCTAATTTATAGGAATAAGCCCCCATATGATTGTTCATCTTTTCCAGAGCTCAACAGCCCTGACGACATCAAGTCCTTCGCATACTCAAATGACTAGTAATGATGCACAAACCGAAGGAACTGTCTCTCTTAACCGATCTGCTTCTACAACTAAAACTACATCCCCTCGACTTAAAGGTAAAAATCGTTGCCTATAAAGACATTGCTGTTCCCCCAAATGAAAATATTGGTTCAAAACGTATTTGTTTACAGGTTTATGCAAATATGTAACTAATTACTTTATAGGAGGAACCTTCCCTTTTGAATGTTCTATACAGAAATATGGAGCCATATAAATGTTGTGAATCATCATCATCCTGCATCTTCAAGAAGGCAAAATCACATTATAGGCCAGGGGCATGTCCCGAAATAGTCACAACCATTTTACATTTGACCCCTTAAAGTTACTTAGACCAACGCTTCTCAACCGATGGGCCACGAAGCCTTCTAAGGTGGGCCGCGAGGATTGCCAGAAATAATTTTCAAAATAGAATAAATTAAAAAATGATCTTACATAAAACAGCTGGAATTCTGCGATATGTTGTTAACCCGTTTATAATGTTCTCAGAGATTTATATATTTACGAAATGGGGGAGGGGGTAAGTGTCATGGCCTTGTTACTCCATGGGCATGATGGGTTTCGTAAACCGTTTGATATGAACTCGAATTTTTTTGTAAGAAGCAAGTTAAAGTGTCTCATTAAAGGTAAAGCAGAATTATATTTTAGGCATAACAACGGACAACCACACATTTTTTTTTTTTTTAGTTTGTTTGGTTTGTTGTTGTTTTTTGAGTTTGTTTTGTGTTTTTTTTTTGCTGTTGAAATATAAGTAATGTTAAGTTCGTTAGTAATGTTGATTTGTTAGTGTAAAGCGCCTTTAAATATTTTGTTATAGGCGCTATATAAATTTTTCACATTATTATTATATTATTAATTACCACAGATTCGCTTTTCTTGTGTCGCGTTTTATTGTCATCTCTTTCTCATTAGGTTTTTGTAAGGTGGCCGCACTAGCGTATCTGACGGGGGCAAGGGGGCGATTCGATTAGTTATTTTTCGATCATTGTGAAGCAGTTGCTTCAAAGTAATCTGTAACCAAAATGCTCTTAAAAGGGGGAATGTTTCAAAAGTTTTCTCCCTCGGTCACAATACGACCTCTCAAACAATATTTCAGTGTAGCCGTTCGGAATCCAACAACAAAAAAAGGTGTCAAGCTAATATTTGTGTACTATCAAGCCAAACAGAAAGGCCGTCTAAATCATCGTGTCTTTTTGAAGTACACCACAATTCAAGGTGGTCAAAGTCTACTTGGAAAAAGGTACCTTAGCAAAACGTACTTACGCGAAAAGACGCGTCCGGAACGCAAAATGCGTATTGTTGAAAATCATAATTTTATTCAGAAACATATCATTAAACCATAGAGCGGTTACCAAAACTGTCACTACAAATGTCAAAATACATGTTCAACTTTTTTAATTTCAGTTCTATCACCTACAATTTAGCCATTTGCGTTCCAACGCATCTTTTCGTGCCACCCATTTTCGCTAAGCTACCTAAGATAACAGACAGTGTTGAATTGCAGGCTACTATAGCTTCTTGGTCGTGTACATTAATATCGATCTTCTGTCCATGAACTTACAGGTCTGTCGCGTGTTATAGCGGAGATGGACGACTTACAAACAGTATCCTTTGGCTTCTCCCTGTCAATGTTCTTGTATTTCTCTTCTCTGGTACTGGCACTAGTTCTTCGCTGCATCATGCTTTGGATTAAAGGAATGTTTAAAAAAGAGGTAAGCGAAATAGCGAACGATTACATGACAATTTCATGCCATGGCGAATCTTCATCTCTAAACACTGATAGTAGTAGCAGACAGTAAAAGTAGTAGTATAGTAGTAGTAGTAGTAGTAGTAGTAGTAGTAGTAGTAGTAACATTAATAAAAATAATAATAATCATAATAATAATAATAATATTAATAAATTATTAGTCTTGTATATCGCATTATACCTTTTGAAAGATATATTTGAAATTAGATTTCTTATTCTATCTAATATTGATAGTAAGCTGATTTCAAATTTTAATTTTACGTACTCAATATGATGTGAAGTAATTTTTCGGAAAGAAAAATCACGATATTGCGATGTGATATGTTCTGACACTTTAGCTTTAGTCATGATTCGCCAAGATCTGTTTTTGTTATAATATCGGACAAGGTCTAGTCAGTATCAAATGATGATTCCATTTATATCATGATATGTAGATATTTGAATTGAATTGAATTGAATTGGATTGAATTGTAATGGTTTATTAAAAAACAAGACTTGCAGCTAAAAAGCTGATAATGTTTGTTTTCACAAAGTTCGTACAAAATTGATCACATCATAATGAAACATCAAAAAACAAAAGAAACATAATAAATAATATTATCATTATATAGCAAGAAAACACATTTGAAAGATGAAATTTAGATAACGAAGTTTCCTGTAACATAAGTAAAATCATAGTAAAGAATTTAGGTTACATGAACGGAAAGTGAGTTATAAGCGTTTGTTTAACAATATGCAACCTATGTCATTGTACTCAAAACAAAACAAGGGAATTATCATAAAATACAATACACAATAAAAGTTGCATAAAGTTGTATAAAAGGATATTTACTTAGTTAATCCAGTCCAAAAATGAATTTTAAATTCTTTCGTATAAGAAGATTGTAAAAGCAGGAATATGATCAATAACAAATTGTAATGTGTGACCAAGTATTTGCACCATATAACAATTCATTAAAAAGTTCTAAAAATATATAGCAAAAAGATTGAATAAAAAAGATCAGTGAACCGCATGCATGTATAAAGAGAGAACCGGACTAACAGAGATCATAGCCATGAATTATTCATTGAAAAGAGGAAGTATAGAAGATGAAAACAGAAGATAGAAAGAAGAAGGACAGGAAGAGAGGAAGAAAATAGAATAGTGACATTACAATGAATAAAACAACAAGACTATAACAATATAGGAACATTATTGCACTCAGAAACGGTTATCATTAAGAAGACGAATTATAGAAGGGATTGTTGAAGAACAATATCTTTCAGTTCTACAACGAGGCATATTCAAATGATGAGCATTTCTGAGATCACAGCAAGAGGTCTGGCGGCGAGTAGGAGGAAGAAGTTCACGATGTCGCGGTGACTGGAGAAGTTTAAGAGAAAAGGTTTCTAGAAGGACAAGTCGGCGAGAAGATAGAGTTTGAAGGTTGAGGCGAGAAAGCGAGCTCTGGTAGGATTGTTGGTGCCCAAGGATGATTCGGCAGACTCGCTTTTGTACCTTCTCCAGACTACATGCTTGTTGCTGCGAAATTGAAGTCGACCAGACAGGAGAGGCGTATTCGAGGAGAGGTCGAATGTAAATCGAGTACACAAGAACAAGATCCTCACAAGGGACACCCAGGCGACGAAGCCGACACAAAATATATAATCGCTTTCCAGCACGCGATATCATATCATGCACTTGGGAATTCCATTTAAGATCGGCCTGAAGTATCACTCCTAGGATTTTCTGAGAGTTGCAGTAGGAGATGGCCTTATTGTCAAGATGCAGGTTTTGTGGGGCAGGTTGAATGCGCCTAAAGGAAATCTGCATAGAAGAACACCACTTCGTTGGATTCGGCTTTACATCATTTGCTTGGCACCACTCTTCAAGTCGGTCCAGCACAGGCTGCAGCAGGGAAGTATTATGATGGATATCTAATAAACTCATGTCGTCAACATACTTCCATCGATTTCGATAGTTGTCAACGGCGTCATTGACCAAGGTGAGGAACAGGAGGGGACCAATTTTTGTCCCTTGAGGTACACCGCACGTCAGGGTTCTCGCATTCGAAATCGTATCACCTATTTTGACAGCTTGGATACGACCACTAAGGAAACTGCACACAGTAGATATCGTTGACGCACAAACTCCATAATCGATAAGTTTGCAAATTACGATACTGTGGTTTACGCGATCGAAAGCCTTCGAGAAGTCGATCGTGCACAATGTGGCTGATTGACGAGGCTTGTCGAGTCCTTGGAGAACAGCATCCAGGAGGCTAACAAGATAGTGCGTTGTTGAGCTTCCTGGGATATTGCCGAATTGTTGAGGATCAAGATGAGGAGAAAGATCAGCCATAAGACGTTCAGCTAAAAAGGTTTCAAAGACGCGAGAGAAGATCGGTGTGATTGAGATCGGTCTAAGATCTGAAAAGCTAGCTACAGGATACTTCTTCGGAATCGGAGTAACGACCGAAGATTTCCAGCAAGAAGGATATACGTTTGAGGTCAATATCGCATTGAAGATAACAGTAAGAGGGTATGCTAACTCCAATGCGAACTCGCGAAAGAGCTTGATAGGGAGATCATCAGGATGTATCGCTTTCTTTGAGTGAAGCTTCTTTAAGAGTGAATACACCTTGTAACTGTGTATTCGAGGTGTAGGGCGAGCTGGAAGATAAGCAGGACATGTGGAGCAATCAAGAGGCGGTAGAGAGTTACATATATCGGCGAAGAAATCGTTGATATTAGCCGCTTGATGACTTGGGTTAAGACCTAGCTCAGTTGGAAGTGTAGAGCTGTTCTTCGCTTTATTCATGCCAACAATACTGCGTAACTGTCGATGCCACTTAGCTGGTTCTGAATTCTTCAGGTTTTCAATTCTTGAAGAGTAGTAAGCTTCTTCCGCTTTCGGATTGCCTGAGCAACTTTCTTACTCAAAAGATGACCAGTATCACTACCGTTGTGAAACGCACGTTGACGATTACGAATCATGATCTTTATCTTATCAGTAATCCATGGTTTATCGAAAGGTGAACGCTTCGTAGTTATTAGTGGAAAGTGCTCATGGTACGCTTATATCAGGACGCGCATAAGATTCAGGACCATCTCATCAGTAGATTCCAATTGATTTAGCCAACTGAAATCAAATGTAGTAATCCAACGCCCGAAGGACCTTATATTGGAGTCACGTAGAGGGCGGTATTGTCGTTTTGACGATCTCGGTTTAGGGAAATTGGAGACAGGAAATAAAATGACAGTAGAGTGGTCTGACTGAGCGATCGGTGCGGTGACCACCGCTTCTTTAAAGTGATCGCCACAGTCGGTGAAAATCTTGTCGAGGATGCTGCCTTGTCGGGTTGGCCGCTTGACTAACTGCTCCAAGTTCAGATGAGCTGCAAATTCCTCCGTTTCTAAATCGTTGAAATCTCCTGCAATCATAATTGATGAGTTTGCATAGGTTGCACGGATGTAATCACATACATAGAGCAGATGGTTCACAATATCATCTTTAACCCTTTCGAGACAATTGACCACATTTTGTGGTTTGGCTCCATAACTTTTGATTCAGAGCTCTAAAAAATATACCAGATGCATGAGTAGAAAGAGCAAAAATTTCTACACACATTGTTTCCATTTTTGTTGCATGACCATATTGAGTTTGATGCCAGGAATTTTAAAAAGGAGAATAAGCTTCAAAATCCTTAAATTGGCAACACATTGAGAGGTTCAAAATCACTGTTTTTTTATCAAAATTGGCATTTTTTTCAACTTTCGACTAAGTTTCTAATGATGTATATTGTTTTCAAAGACATTACATTGTGTTAGAACCATGTAGCACTAAAAGAAAAATATTATTGTTGCCAATTTGAAGAACAAAATGTGATCAATTTACCCCTTAAATAATTCCGGTCATGAAAGGGTTAAGAGGAGTACTGGGAGGAGAATAAACAACACAAGTAAATAGGATAGAATCATCTGCAACATACTGTTTCAAGTCTAATTTCACCCATAGAATTTCAAGGTCATCTCGGACCAACTCATTGGGAAGGATGAAAGGAGCAGCATGCAGATCGTTTCTCACATATAATGCCACTCCTCCGCCGCGTCTATCAGACCTGTCCTTGTGAAATAATTGATAACCTTGAAACTGGTTTGCAATAGCTGGATTCATGTCAGAAAACCAGGTTTCTGTTACAGCCACGATATCAGCCTCATTAAGCTCGACCGTTGCTAATAATTCATCGAGCTTATTGTTTGTAGATCTAATGTTTGTCAATAATAATGTAGGATACCTTAGTTTACATTTACACTCCCGAGACGTTGCCGAACAGGGAATGTGGACAAGGGTGCGTGATATGGGCTCAATTCGAGCTACCCGTTGCCATGGTTGCTGACGAGGCTGTGAGTCAACGATCCGGATAAAGCGCCGCGTTTTCCTGCCGCCTCGACATCCCCGCATTCTTCGTTCAATCCCCAGTTCATGAATGTTTACAAACACATCCCGAGGTAATTGCACTTTGCTTTCATAGGTGATATTACGTAACCTATATAATTCATCACTAGAATAGTGAATGAGACTCGTATCCGTCCCCATTGTGAACTTGAACAAAAGAAGACCGGCAAAGACGAGAAGAAGCAATGCCAGGGGTCCACTACTGTAAAACTTACGGTGATTAGTCCGCTCCATACTACATGAATGTAGGCAATGGTAAATGCGTTGGAGTCTGAACATGATGTAAGTAACGAGATTAACACACTGAGATACAGTCACAACAATGTTTTGATAAACTCACTCTGTGAAAAAAAGTCCATTTACACGGTTGTTGTCACTGATGATAGACAAATACATTCCAATAGATAAAAATGAGCAAAATTAAAACGAAACTTCAGACAGATAAAAATTGGGACTTGCTGCTCAGACAGCGCCCTCAACCTCAATTTGGTCATTCTTCCGCCCTTTGTTTATAAGGATACAGTCTGTGGACTCCAGGGAGTAGGTACTGTCAGTGACGTACCACCGATTTTTTTAAAGGGGGAGTCTTTTTACACCAAAATGCTCTGACAAGCCCCCCCCCCCCAAAAAAAAAAAAATAAATAAATAAAGATAAATAAAAATAAAAATTAAAAATAAAATAAATAAATAAATAAATAAAAATAAAATAAAAAAAAAATAATAAAAAAATGAAATAAAAGGTTATCATCATTTTGGGGGTCTCTTTTTACTCATAAATTCTCTGATAAGCAACAAAAAAAAAAAAAAAAAATGGGGGGTATCAGCATTTTGGAGTCAAAAATAAGCTTTTGCTTCATTTCGAAAGGGGCGGTGTTTTACCACTTAGAACACCAAAAACACCCTCCTTTTGCCGGGGGGGGGGGGGTGTTTGAACACCCAAAACACCCCCTCGGTAAGCGCATGGGTACTGTACTCCTAAATATAACTGAAAATGTTTGAAGTGCATTAATCCTGACTTTTGGCCTTTCCGATTTTAAAATATGGGAAGAAGTTGTGGTGGAGGTTTAGTAAAGGAAGTGTAGTGGTTTAGTGGATTAGTCACCTGACTGTGAAGCATAAACAGGGTTCGAATCCCTGTCACGGCGCTAATATCCTTTAATACATCAATCTACATTTGCCACTATCAACCCAGGTGAAGTAAAAAGGTACCTTGTAAGAAGAAATTCCTTTGATATTTAAGCGCCTGATCATGGTAGTTAGGCTAAAGCTGCATGGAGAAATAGAATGATTGGAAGACCCTCATAATAAATTGTATTTTCTATTCTAGGTAAATAATATCATATTATTAACCTAGTGTTACAGTTCGAAGAGAAGATGAATATTTGCTAACAAAAATTCTCTCTCTCTCTCTCTCTCTCTTTCTGTCTTTCTCCCTCACTCATCCCATTTTTTGTCCAGGTGGAACCAGACATTGAACGTCCCAAGCTGATGTATGAGTTAGTTAACATCTGACCCAGGGATGATAATGATGTATAATACCACAATGAAAGAGAACCAACTGATGGAGTTAACTTTGCCTACTTTCTTCGTTTCATATCTTAGCATTATCGTCTGTTGCCATAGCACAAGTGCTCAAGAGGCAAGAGAGGGCGGGTGCCTCATTTACCCTTTCTGGATCGGCTAAGTAATGATTAAATGTATGAAACGCCTTGACGAACATCTTCTTTTTAGAGGACGGGTTCGTAACTTGTAATGTGTGTTTGAATTTTGATATTTTCCCCGTTGGGTCACTAATCATTTAAAATATGAATTCAAGTATCTTCCAAGGCCTTGGTGAAATATGCTAGCATATTAGGGAAATGTGTCGATGCATCATATTGAATTCTGGATCATGGAATATTTGTACTATAATATAGGCCATATTTGTGTGCGAGGGGTTGAGGGTGAGTGTGCGTGCTTGTGTGTGTGTGTGTATGTGTGTGAGAGTGAGTGTGTGCTTGGGCTTGTGTGTTTATGTGTTATAGAGGTGTGGTAGTCGATTTGAAAACACTTGACTGGAAATGTGAAGATCGTGAGTTCGATCCCCAGTATGGCACTTACGCCCTTATGCAAGGCATTTCATTTTATCTACACATGACATTCTCTTTTATCGTACATCAAATAATTTTTGTTTGGTATATTAATAGGTGTGTGAAAATGTTTCTTTAAAAAATAACAAAAATAATAAAAAAAGGTATCTGACGGTCATTTGGTATTCTTAGTCGTTGTGTGTCGAAGTTATTTTTTTTTCCTTGTCAGTATGAATTTAATGTATGATAAAAAAATTCCCCCATATTCATTAAGGCGCTATGTTTCTAGTCGTTTCTGATTAAGAAGAGAGAAGTGAATGCATGGTAATTATAATCATGTTTAAAGCAGAGCCTAGACCAGTGAAATTATGTAAATATCAATACTCATTAGTTTACATGCAGTACTATCGTTTTTGCTGGAAGTTTGGTCATGTGCACCACGGCCAGGATCTAGAACAACAATTCCAGGAAATCTAACAATTTAAAAAGATTAAGGCTACTGAAGTTCTATCAAGAGTGTACGGGATAGTAACGTAGCGTCGGTTCAGGCAATGAGGAGGCATTTTTTTTTTCAATTCACATTCTATTCAACTTTATTTATCATCCATCATAATAGAAAACACATATAAACAGTATTGCATAGAACGAGCAGAAAAGGACCCCCCCCCAAAAAAAAAAAAAAAACAACAACAACAACAACAACAAAAACAAAAACAAAACAAAACAAAACAAAACAAAACAAAAAACACAAGGATTGTACAATCACATGACAATAGAAAGTACCAAACAAAATGTAGTATTTAAAAGGCAAAATAAGTAACACACAAATCATGAAGAAGAAAATAGTTTATGTATAATTACCAGAGAGCATTAGGTACATGTAGATACATTGTAATGATTACTAAAATCCTGTTACAGTTTCCGTTTGAAAACATTCAATGAGGTAATATTCTTAATAGAATCATCAATTGTATTAAAGAATTTCTGTCCAGTATAGCGAAGTGACTTTACGTCTAAAGAACTGAGAAGTTGATGAGGGCGAAATTGCATAGAATTGCAAGTAAAATGAGAATGAACATCAGAATTATATTGGAACATATCCATGATATCCTCGAATGAAATTGGAGTAATGTTGTTTAAACGATACATGGAAATACCAATAAGATATTTATTTATGTAAAAAAATATGAAGGGTGTTTAAGTATAGGAGTGGAAAATTGGACTTGAATGGGCAAGATAATTCGAAAGAGCGAATATACGAATGGCTTGTTTCTGTTTCTTGAAAATACTTATTAGTTGGGTTTCACACGCTGAACCCCATGCAATATTACCATAAATTAGATACGGCAAGATAAGAGCATTTTGTACTAGAATAATATGTTTTGGAGTATAGTTCAATTTGTGCAATATTCCAATAGTTTTACTCATTTTGTTACACACACTTCAATAAGTATTCCACTTTAGATGACAATCAAATTGATTTTTTTGATTGTCAAAAATGAACACGGGAGGACATGTAAAGATATATTACTCACTATGGGACAAAGTAGCCTATGTTGTAACTTGTATATGAAAATGAAAACTAAACAGATATTTCCAAATATATATATATATATATATATATATATATATATATATATATATATATATAATGATATATATACACAAAGCAAATGGGAGAGTTCGAAGTGCATGACATCACGTCGCACATCATGATAATAATACTAATAGGAGATTCGCCGTATTGAAGTTGCCTTGGACTGAACCTCCAAAATAGCGCCATCTTTTGAAAGAATTTCGAAAACGTCTGTGCGTCTTATTTTCCTATCATGCGCCATTATCCCTTGTTGAAGCTTAGGATGTACCGGAGACAATTTTCTATGTTTGCAAGTCAAAAGTAATGGTAATAAAGTAAATTTGAAAAAATATGCATATTTTCCAAGTGAGTTGTTTGTTAATATGTTGTGTTTTTTTTTTAATGCAATGAATTTCTAATAATTATTATAATCTTATTTGCATAAAATAGTTATGAATGACCGTAAGATGGCACTGTGCTTTTTTACCAGTTTTAGGCAACTTCAACTTCCCAAAACTGGAACTTTAATTATTTTTTTCTGAATTTTTTCATTATGCAAGTTTTGCTTTCAAAGTAAATCATTCAACATGACATTGTTTACAGTGCATTCAAATTTATATTGTATCTACCGTTCGAATATTTAAACGATGCCTATGAGTGTTTGTCATAAAAGTTTTTAAAAAGTCACCCATGAGTTGTATTTAATGCACTCTTAAAATGTAGGGTAAATTTAGTTGGGTAACTGCTGGTTGGTTAAAAATATTCCCAATTCTGGGCTATTATTAACCAACTGGACACTCGAGTGGTGTAACCAATATTGGTCAATACTTTTTACCTAAATATTGGGCATATATTTACCAACAGTATTTGGTAATTATGGGTTGGGTACTTGTTGCCCTGTAGTTGTGTAATTTTGTCACATTTCCTTTGCCAGTTGGGTAAATTTTGTTGGGTAACTGATGGTTGGTTAGAAATTCGCTTTTGCCCAACTTGTGGTAAATATTTTTACCCAATATTGGGGAAAACACTTATATGAATATTCATGAATTTTTAGTAGCGTATGGTTTGGGGTGGCCCGATTTACTAACTGTCACCGAATGCATAAAAAAATATAAGGGGTATATAAGAGCTTGCACTAGTTTGCACTAACTGGATAGGATAGGACTAGGATAGGTTAAGATATAGGATAGGATAACTTAAAATAGGATAGGTTAGGATTGATTAGGTTAAGACCCAGAAGGACGTAACAAGCAGATTTCATTTTTTTTTACCTAGGTTGGAGGAAAAAGGAAACAATAAATTGGGCAGCTGAATTTGCCCAACCACATGATATTTGTTACCAAACAGCTGAACAAATAGAGGGTTGGGCAATCCTATTGGGTAAGATTGGTTGGGCAATAATTACCCAACTGAGAATATAACCAACAGTTGGGCAATTGTAGAGTTGGGTAAAATCTAATGGGTCACCAACTGATGGGCAATTTAATTTGCCCAACAACATAGTAAATGGATTGCCCAACATCAGTTGGGCAAATTTTAACCAAAAGTTGTGTGGACAGTATGTTGCCCAGTGTTGGTTAAAAATTGGGCATTTTTTTGCCCAACTTTTTTAAGAGTGTGTTTATTTACCGTACAACGTTACATGTATGTTTGATAAACTGAAAAATAAAGTTGAAGTTTGAAACCATATACGTTCTATCCAAATGTGCTTAAGTTTGTTTGTTTGGATTTTTTAACATTTCTCTTCTTTTTTTTCTTTTTTTTGTATGGCATAAATTACATAAAACACACATCAAGAGACCCTTCTTTTCTCCTTAAAAGTATATAATATTATTTGTTTGACTTTGTCATGCTGCACCATTTCCATGTACACGAAAAAGGCATGTTAAAACCGGTGATGTCACAATGACGCACAATATAAATGAAGTTCTATTTCTTGCTTAAGGAACTAAGTTCTGGCCCTTAAGTTAAATGGGATGGGTTAATTCAAAGTGAAATCGATTTAGCTACATAGACTTTACGTTTAAAGACACTTTTAATAATTGTTTGCATTGCACGTAGACTTAAAGTTTGAAAACACTTTAAAACACACATCCAATAGCTAAACATTTAGATTTAAAGTAGCTCAATTAATTTAACTTTAAAATAACCCATCCCATTAAACCAAGTGCCAGAACTTTGGTCATTCAGCAGAAAAAAAAATACTACTCTATCATGCGTCGTTTTGACATTATGCGTCATTGTGACATTGTAACAAGGCATACAATGCAATTCCCATAATTATGTCAACAAAATAATTTTACATTGAAATATTTCCATGTTTTCAACTGTCGAAGTATATTCATGCACACTGCAGTTCATCCAGCCAAAAAAGTACTAGTTAAGAAACTCTTGAGCATAATCACATTCGTATTAAAAGAGAGAGAGAGAGAGAGAGCGGGGCGGGGGGGGGGGGGGGGGGGGGGAAGCTTTCGGCGGGGCCTCCCATGGCCGTAATACATTTCTAATCCGATCGAGCATGAATTCAATTGAATCACTAGGATGGAGGAGGCGGGGGGGGGGGGGGGAGAATGACAACAAATATTCAGTCCCTTTTGTAAAAAGTTGTGGCAGCAGAAGAATGGAGGCAATATTATAATAGTAACAAGCTAGGTCCACGTAGGCCCCTACACATTACTATATCTAGCAAACTTGTTTCTTGCAGCTATAAATTACCGGAGGGGCTAATTAGATAGGAAATCTTTAGGTTATTTATCTAAAATCTAGCGCGGGATAGTGGCATAATTATATTGAGAGGGAAATCCAAGTTGTGTTCTGAAAGAAAGAGGAAAAATCAGAGATGCAGATTGGTGAAAATTTGAACAAAATCGGACAAGCAATAAGAAAGTTATGAAGTTTTAAATGTTGTAATTACTATACATGGGCGAATTTCAAATTGGCCGAATCATAAATGTCACTGTGATGTAGTGGGTGGACAACTCCCCCATTTGCTTCAACACATAAAGTTCTTAAAATGTCATCTAATTTTTTTTTTTTAACTTAGTATGATCTTTTCTTTTATTAGGACCTATAACAATAATTTTCTCTACAATATGTTTTAAGTACTACCCCGAGACAAAAGGCGCTCAGGAGAAAACCGCAAATTAATGATACTTTTTTTGTACGAGAAACAGGAGAGTTGACCGCCGGTATCGGGCAATGGCGTACCCAGGATTTTTTACAGAGGGAGCAAATTTTGTCAACTGTCAAATTCTAGTTGGAGGGAGACCCGTATTTTTTTCTTCTCGCCATGATTCTCTGACAAGCCCCCCCCCCCCCCAAAAGGTAGAAGTTCGAAAATGTAGGTCCATATTTTTTCCGTCACGCCAGTCCTCCAAAAGTCGCTCACTGTGTGTGTGGGGGGGGGGGGGGGGGCGGGGTTGATTTCTTTCAACTTTCACCATCCTGTTTTCCTTATTTTTCTGCTTTCACGCAAATCATCTTATTACCCAGGCAGGATTGCCCTTGAAGCTTTTCGTCTTGCATTCTGATGAGCTCTTGACGAAAGTCAGAAATAACAGAAAGCCAATTGGACAATATAGGCCTAAATGGCGAGAAACAAAAAGAGCAAAAAATATATTAATAATAATAATAACATTGTTATTATTATTATTATTATTATTATTATTATTTTTATTATTATTATTATTATTATTATTATTATTATTATTATTATTATTATTATTATTATTATCATTATTATCATCATTATTGTCTTACTTGTAAAATTCAATCTATGTCCATAATGCACTGGTGACGTTATACTGCTATGGTAGTTGAATGCTCATGATGCTTGGTTTGTAGTCCAAATTTTCGCCGTTTCTTCTTTTTATTTATGTGAGACCCGTACAAAACCTATCGCACGCAAGCCAGCTATACACGCGCTATGCACAGACCGCGATAACCCCACTTAATACACAAACTGCCATATGTTTTTTTAAGGGTTCTGCTCGCTATTTATAAGGACCGCTATTCATTATTTTAGTCACGCGTTATGGATAGCGGTCCTTATGAATGACAGTCCTTGTGAATAGAGAGCTAATTTCTTTATGGTTTGCTCGCTATTTATAAAGGACCGCTAATCATTTAGTCACGCGTTATGGATAGTGGTCCTTATGAATAAAAGTCATTATGACTAGCGAGGTCACCCCCTTTTTAACTGGTGGTTTACTGCGACATGTGTGAACGAGCCTTGAGGTTGATTTTTGAAAGTTTTTAGCATTGTTTTGATCCCTTATCCCATGTAGCTAGTATTTATACATGTAGTGTATGCATGTATTGGTTTATCAAATCATGCCAGGGGGGTGTTTCATAAAGCTGTTCGTAAAGTTACATGTTGGCACTAACAACACCCATGAAGGTCCCCACAGCCTGCATGACAAGATCAAGGCTCTATGCGACGACGTGGGTGGTAAGGGATTCCATGTCATCATCTCCAGCATTATTCATCGTAGATGGGAATCCCGGTACGAAATGAGAAGAGTCGACGTCGTCAACTCAGCCTTACGGGAGACTGCCAGACGAAAGTCCTGGGGCTTTATCAGCAACTACAACATCGGCGAGCAGCATCTTGGACGAGATGGTATCCACCTCAACAAAGTTGGCCAAGGTATTTTCGCTTCCAACATCCGGCGTATCCTACCCCAACTCAAACATCGACGTCCAAGCTTTGTTGATGGGAGGTCGTACGCCGACGTAGCTGCACCCACGACCAGCGCAGTAAGCAGTGATGTCGAAAGCCACAGCGAGACTACAGGGTCGAAAACGACAGCAGGAGAATGGCAGGACTATCTGCGCTTTGTGAGGTCCTTACTTAATCGTTAAACATGTTCATATACTTTTTTTTTCTTATGATGAAGCAAGAATATGATACTATGATTTGCATCCTGATGACAAAATCTAAAATTGAAATTGTCATTCTGTACAACAAAGCACTGGGCCTTCTTTGTGTCGTGTCTTATATATATGACATGAATGCCAGATCGATTTGTTACGAGAAAAAATTAAAAAACAAAAAATTATATATTTTTCGTTTGTATAACAAATGTATTCAATTTCAAGACTTTGGAGATATGAATTTTATTGTTCTCCTTCTCTTATTACTTTCTGGCGATGTAGAATCAAACCCGGGCCCAAAATACAAGTTTCCGTGCGGAAACTGTGAAAAACCAGTAAAATCAAACCAGCACGGCCTTCTCTGCTTCAGTTGTAAAAAATGGTATCACATTCACTGTCAAGGAGTAACTCTGGAAGTATATACTTGCCTATACATGAACCCAGATGAAAATTGGTTTTGTTTAACCTGTTGTTTACCATCTTTTTGTGATTCTTTATTTGATGACTATGGCAAAGCTACAGAAAAACGTACGAAAGATACGCCCGAAAATATTTCTGAGCCAAATTTACGGCCCAAAAGCTTAAACGATCAAACGGCTCTTTATCAGGATTTTGAAAAAAGATTTGAAGTAAGAGGTCTTCATTTTGTACATCTCAATGTAAGATCTATCCTGCATAAGATTTCGGAACTAAGAATTCTTTTTAAAAGAAAGAGTCTGGCAATCATTGCTTTCACAGAAACATGGTTAAATGACTCCGTGAACGATGAAGAAATTAATATAGATGGATATAAAGTCGTACGCCATGACAGATCGTCAGGACCTGGAGGTGGTGTATGTTTATACATAAGAAATGATATCGCATTCAACATTAACGTTGATATGCAAACCGATGTTACTGAATCATTATGGATTAATGTGCTTTTACCAAGATCAAGACCAATCGTGGTGGGTGTTTTATACAGACCTCCAAAAAATAATAAATTTATTGAGCATTTGTCAAATTCTTTAGAAAATATGAGCAAAGATGAAGAAATTATCATTTTAGGGGATATGAATATATGTCTCCTTCACAATTCTCCTTTCTCCAAAAAATATATCGACTTATTAAATCTTAATGGTTTAAGTCAACTCATTGATGAACCAACGCGAATCACATCGACTTGCTCATCTCTGCTAGATCACGTAATCTGTAGTAAGGAAAATAAAATCAGCCAGCATGGTGTAATTGATCTTGGTATAAGTGACCATTCCTTCACTTTTTGCACACGAAAAAGTACTAAATTTGCAATTGGTCAGCACAGAACAGCTACTTTAAGATCGTTGAAAAGTTATAACGAAGAAACATTCAATTCCCAGCTATCTCTCGTCGACTGGTCATCGATAACTAATTGTACAGATGTAAATGAAGCATGGTCAAAATTTCAAAACGTATTTATTTCAACCTTAAACATGCTTGCTCCACGGAAACAGGTTAGAATAAAGCAAAGAACAGAAATCTGGATGAACAAAGAAATTTTGTCCCTTATTAGAGAGAGAAACGCAGCTTACAAGAAAATGAAGAAAAATATGAAAGACGAAACGCTGTCTAAATCATATCGAGCGTTACGAAATTTAGTTCAAAGGAAAGTAAGAAAGGCAAAGCTCGAGCATTTGCAAAACCAGATAGAAGAAAACAAACAAGATTCAAGGAGACTCTGGCAGAATTTGAAAAACTTAGGATTAAAAAATAAGAAAAGTAAAGTTCAAGAGACTGTCATAAGTATCAATGGAAAATTGTGTCATGATAAAATGGCGATAGTCAATGAATTCAATTCTTATTTCACAAATGTTGCTGCCAATTTAGTTAACAAACTATCTCCATTGAATAACCTGTTCAGTGTAGATAATAATAACAGTGTTCATGAGTTTTACGAAGAAAAAGGTGTAACTGAAGATAGCTTTGAGCTATTACCAGTTAGTGAGCAATTTGTGTATAATGAGTTACGTAAATTAAACGTATCCAAAGGTACGGGTCTAGATCTGATTCCTGCTAAATTTTTGAAAGATGGCGCAAAAACTTTATTTAGACCTCTTTGTTTTATAATCAATCTATCTATTATGACGAGTACTTTTCCTGACGATATGAAAATAGCTAAAGTGACACCGCTGTATAAAAAGAAAGACAAAACAGATGTTGGAAATTATAGACCAATTAGTGTATTAAGTGTAGTTTCGAAAATTATGGAAAAATCGGTTCTTGTTCAAATTGAAAAATACTATAAAGAAAAAAATCTAATATATGATTTTCAGTCTGGCTTTCGTCACGACTACTCGACTGAAACAAGCCTAATTCATTTAACAGATTACGTGAGGACCGAAACCTCACATGGGCACTTCGTTGGTATGGTGCTTCTTGACCTACAAAAGGCTTTCGATACTGTTAATCACGAGATATTGAAAAAACTACAAGTAATGGGATTCAGTACGGCGAATTTAGCATGGTTCAGATCGTACTTATCAAACCGACACCAGCTGGTTGCAATCCATGATGTATATTCAAAATTACTTCAAATAACTTGTGGAGTTCCACAAGGGAGCATTTTAGGCCCAAAACTCTTTACGAGTTATATAAATGATATGTGTATTTGTGTAAAAGATTGTAAGCTATTATTATATGCCGATGACAGTGTATTACCTTATTCAAATTCTAATCCCAAATCTGTTGAGGAAAAACTCAATGAAGAGCTGTCAATATGTGTAGATTGGATGACAGACAGCAAGCTCTCTTTACACTTGGGTAAAACAGAAAGCATTTTGTTTTGTAGCAAAGGCAATGCTAAAAAATCTGATGGTTTCAAAGTAGCATACAAAGATCAAATAATTCAGAGAAAAGAATCTGTAAAATATTTAGGCGTCCACTTAACAAGCCAGGTTTCATTTTCATCCTTAGTAGATTCTATAGTAAAAAAAGCTAACTCCCGTTTGAAATTTTTGTACAGATACCAAAATTGCATGAATTCACATGCAAGACGTATACTGTGCTTTGCTCTCATTCAGTGCTTATTCGACTGTGCTAACGCCGCGTGGTATACCAATTTAGGCAAGTCGGAACAAAAGAAATTAAAAATCATTCAAAATAAAATGGTTAGATTTATTCTTTGTTTAGGCCCAAGAACGCACGTTGGCTATAATGAGTTATCTGCAGTTGGACTACTTGATGTCAGTCAAAGATCAAAACAGCTCATACTACATCACGCGCACAAAATATACACTCGAGGGCGAATTATTATATTGGCCACAACTTTAATCTTGTTATTGATTTACATAATTACGAAACAAGAAATAGTCAATATAACTTTACATTGCCCGAACGAGTAGGCAGTATTGGCAACTGCTTCTATTATAATGCAATCAAACACTGGAATTCCCTCCCTAATCACATTAAAGCAATAGGAAACTTCGCACATTTTAAGCGAGTTCTAAAAGATTTCCTATCACTTGAGTCTAAGAGCACAGAAACAAGTGACATGATTTACACATTTGTGTGATATGGCTAAGATTTTCAGATCAATATTCTTTTCTCTATACCTTGTTCTTATTTATATGTATTGTTTTATTCTTGGGTTTAACTTTTTTTTTCTTCTTCATTCAGTTTCGTTGCTGTTATACTTTTCTGTAAATATGTTTCATCTGTATATAAGAACTAATGCCATACATTTCCATAATTGTCTTGTAATGCTCTGTTTAGGACCCCATTGTAAATAAGCTCTCGAGCTTTCATGGGTCATCCTGTCAAGCTTTCATGAATTTTTATTTTATGTATGTGTATATTTGAACTTGACAAATAAATCAAATCAAATCAAATCAAATCAAATCATAACTTTACAACGAATTGAATGTGAAGTGCCAGATAGGATGCCCAAAGTTTTTCCTGATGTTTTAACAAAGTGCCTGTATTTCAAATAACCTCAATTAATTATGGCAAAAATATACTTTGCATTAAAACTGTTATAATAAGAATGTTAATCTACATATGCACAGTTCAGCTTTAGTGGATGCAGTTAAAATGATTGAGCATCTCATTTAGCTTGTCATATTTAAGTCATTCGTAATGTCCTTAACTGGGCGTTGTGGCGTGCGCCTGTAATCCAGCTAACAGTGGAAGTTATTAACTGATTCAGCAGACCCAGGTTCGAAAGTGAGTCACGTCTTTCGAATGGTGACGTTAAAGGTCGGTCCCAGTTGTAAATAATCATATCTGATTGATACACGTCTGTAAAAACCCAATTGCACACACACACATGCGTAACTTTACGAACAGCTTTATCAAAACACCCCCAGGGTAATAATACTACTTTGTATAGGCGCCTTGAGCACCCCTTGGAACGGATACGTGCGCAATATAAATGTAGTTATTATTATTATTAATATTATATCAAATTATTGATCATTTTGACATGGATAAAGTAATGATCAAATATGTAACAAAAACATTACAGTTATGTCTAAATAATTTTCTTGTTTCTCGTGTGTTTTAGAAAGTTGATTTTTTTTTCTTTTTCTTTTTCTTTTTTACTAAGTATGATAAGATGTGGACCATATGATCATATATTTTTACTACACTACATCTTTAGTACTAGTAGTAGTAGTAGTTGTTGTTTTTGTTGTACATTTAGTAGAGTAGCACATGCAGTAGACTAGTAAAAGCAGTAGTAGGGTCTGAGCCAAAAGTATAGTCAACATAAACACTAAATTTTTCAAATTGACATTTTTGTTTATCTTTTTATATCATATGAAAGCTGAGAATCTGTAGTTTATGAATATGTACATGTGTCATCATGATCATGTCCCATTTTTCGGAATATTACCTTTGAAATGGGAAAAGGCGCCGTCAATAAAATTTGTAGTTGGAATACTCCATGTAATAGTATTTTTGGCGTAATGTCAATTCCCGACTTTACTACGTGCAGGGGTTAACCGGACATGGATCCTCCAAAATGTCAAAAAGTTTCCAAATATTGCACAATCTGATTCCAATATATATGTACACATATATCACCGCAGAAATGATCACAAAACTACTTGGCTAGCATAATTAAGCGAGATTTTGGATTGTTCTCTGAGTGAATTGCAGAGATGGTACAAATTTATCCAAGTGAGATGACGAGTATATAATGTAAGGTAGTGTTTTGTAGAAATTGCTTTAAATGGAGTGCAGGAAACAAATTCAAAAATGTGGAGACGACTTTCTCAAATTATCGTGTTAACTCGATGAGAAAACTTTGAGAGGTGTCTTTAGCAAAGATGGAGATGAAAAGTGCTTGTTCTTATCCCTTTGCTAGTGAAGCAAGATGAAGAAGAAAGCTAGGGAGTGTTGTTGTAATTCCTTGACTTGAGGGTGAGTCAATAATGTGCGATGGGCATGGCTATGCGGCTATGCGGTTCGGTGTAAAAATGTCAGAGGTAAGAATGTCAGAGGAAACAATGTCAGAGGCAAAATGTATGAGGTAAAAATGCCAGAGGAAAGAATGTTAGAAGTAAATATATCAGAGGTAATTCTAAATCATCAACTTGATTCTCTTTCCTCCTCTCATTACAGGGTATTTTATGAGTAAACGCTTCTAACCTCTTTGGCCACTTGTGGCTGGAGGGGTCAGGAGCGTCTTTACAAGTAAAGTACACATTTGAGAGAATCGCGAAGAGTGTGTTTGTGTGGGGGGGGGGGGGGGGAGGGGGTTGTGGGATCGAAACGTAATGATCTTAAAGGAGCTTTGTGGAATCGTGATGATCGTGATGAGCGTGACAAAATGTTTGACTGTCAAAAATTTTGCCAGGATTATCACGATATGATGCCAAACCTTGAGAGAGCGTGATAGAACGTGGGTATCGTAGTAGAGCTTCTACACCTTAACAGACCTTGATGGGCCATCGTTATAGGGGATCTTGGTGAATTTGGAAACACGATTCCTTCAAGTTTCACTACGATCCCACCGTCACGTTTCTATCACTCTCTACCACGCTCTACTACGATTCGTCAAGATATATTGAGTTGCAAAGGGAATTTCATCACGCTCTGACACATTCTGCTACGATCATGACTCTAATGAGTTCCCTCGCGATTTCCACGATGTGCATGGAAGGGCTCCAGCGCTCCCCATGACTCATTGCGTTTTCAAACTTCTCAGCTTAGACCAGCTATAGTGTTTGGATTTGATTTGTAGAACAATTTTCAAACTTTTACCATCAAAGATTTCAGCGAAAAGTAAGGTCTCTGCCAATAATGAAAAGGCTTCTCCACCTCACCTCCACCACTACACTGCCAGCAGCTGAAGAAAACCGAACAGAAGTCCTTGGAGAGGCAGTGCCAACATCACCTACCCGTACTGAGAGAGTAGGAAAGCATAGGGGAGCGTAGAAAAAGAAAAAAAATCGTGGAACTCCCCATTTTTTGTTAATCGTGCAGATCGTGGCCATCGTGTCCGAGTGTAAATTGACATTCACTCTGTCATATTTACCTTTGACATTTTTACCTTTGATATTTTCTCATCTGACATTTTTACTTCGGACAATTTTACTTCTGACATTTTTAACCTCTGACATCTTTACCTCTGACATTTTTACCTGGCACCGACTATGCAGCTGACCACTTGTTGATGAATAAATGTGATAACATAGGAATGGTAGTGACCTCTGGTATAAATCAGGGCAATGTCCTCTCAAAATAACTTTGTACAATCGAAAGTGAAAGTGAGAAAAAAAAAAGATGAAGTGAGGATGAGGAAGATACTACACCATGGTAATGGAATCGTCATCATGAAGTCTTGTGTTTGGTGTGGCATTGTTCTTCAATCTTAACTTCATATATAAATGGAAATATTCAGCATGTGGCATTTCTTATTTTTTAGTAATGACGATAAATCCTATCAAATTCCGTCCTGATATGACTTTTGGCTCAGACCCAGTAGTAGTAGTAGTATAGTAGAAGTAGTATAGTAGTAGTAGTAGTAGTAGTATAGTAGTAGTAGTAGTAGTAGTAGTAGTAGTAGTAGCAGCAGCAGTAGTAGTAGTAGTAGTAGTAGTAGTAGTGTAGTAGTAGTAGTAGTATATGAAAATAATAGCTAAATCTGTCGTCTGGACACTTACTTGTAAAAAATATAGTAGAACAGTTTCGGTACTCATCCGAGTACCATCCTCAGCTAAACTGACGATTTGGCGGGAACGACGATCGGCCGTGAAGTAAGCTGGAAATCACTGGTCCGTGTCTCTATTGTCTCTTTTCTTAGAAATTCGGCGAGGAAGCTTTCGGGTTATCGGATTGTAAACAAGGGACAGGTTGTGGCGCAACCCCCCTCCCCTGTTTAGTGAAGGGTTTTCCGAATTCACGTATATGGCTTCTTTAACCCCTCTCTCAAACCAACGGGGTTCCTTATCTAAAATGAGGACCTCCTCGTCTTGGAAATGATGGTTTGATTGGCTAAGGTGTGTATATACTGCAGACTCGTTTCCTGCAGACCCTGCACGTCGATGCTGGTAGAGGCGTTTGTGGAGAGGCTGCTTAGTTTCTCCAATGTAACTTTCCTCACAGTTATCTCCTTGGCAACTGATAGCATATACTAGATTGTTCTGTTTAGTTTTTGTCTCTTGTCCTTTGGGTCGAATTCACGTATATGGCTTCTTTAACCCCTCTCTCAAACCAACGGGGTTCCTTATCTAAAATGAGGACCTCCTCGTCTTGGAAATGATGGTTTGATTGGCTAAGGTGTGTATATACTGCAGACTCGTTTCCTGCAGACCCTGCACGTCGATGCTGGTAGAGGCGTTTGTGGAGAGGCTGCTTAGTTTCTCCAATGTAACTTTCCTCACAGTTATCTCCTTGGCAACTGATAGCATATACTAGATTGTTCTGTTTAGTTTTTTGTCTCTTGTCCTTTGGGTGAACCAGCTTTTGCCTTAAGGTGTTAACAGGCTTGTGGTAAACTGGTATCCTATATTTGCGGAAAACTCGTTGACCTTTTTCCGAAAGACCTCTCCGAAAGACATGATCCAAGGGCTTGGCGTAGATTAGTAAAGAAGAAGCAAGTGCTCTTAAGGATCTGTCGAAAGATGAGAACATAACAATTCTACCTGCAGATAAGGGCAGATGCATGGTTGTTCTTAACAAATCAGACTACAATGAAAAAGTAATTAAACTTCTCAGTGATAAGAACACTTATGAATGCCTGAAGAGGGATCCGTCAGCGGTTTATAAGAAACAGGTATTAGAAGTCCTTCAGAAACTTGTAAAGGAGGAGGCGATTGTAAAATCTACCTACTACAGACTATACCCGGGGGATGACATCCCAGCTTTTTATGGTCTCCCCAAGATTCATAAGCCAGACGTCCCTTTGAGACCTATAGAAGACCTATAGAAGACCTATCAGAAGAGGCCAAAAAGAAGGAAGAACAGCATCTACGCCAAGCCCTTGGATCATGTATTGAGGTAAACATCATGAACAAGTGAAGGAAAAATACCCTGCATTTGGCAAGGAATGTGCCAAGTGTGGAAAGATGAACCACTTCCAAGTTGTTTGCAAAACCAAGCTTTCTGAGAGAGTTCATGAAATAAATGAAGATTCTGACCAGTTACAGTTGAATTCAGTGGAACTGGTAGATAGAATTCACTCGATGCAAGAGAAACCATCTAAACGAATATTCGCTGTAATGCTGGTTGAAGGTGAACAGTTAGATTTCAACTCGACTCAGGGGCAACCTGCAATGTGTTGCCACGACAAGAAGTTAAACTAGATGAAACTCAATTGAAGCCGACACATAGTGTACTTGGAATGTACAATCATGGCACGATGAATCCAGATGGCAGATGTACTCTCAAAGTGATGAATCCAAAGGTCAACGAAGAGTACAGTGTAGACTTCATTGTGGTTGCAGCCGGCGTCACGCCTATTCTGGGAAGTAGTACTGTTCAGGAGATGGGACTCATAAAAGTCCACATGGAGAAGATACTCGCAGTTAACTCATCTGTGCCCACATTTACATCGACTGAGGATATTTTGAAGCAGTACCCTGATGTGTTTAAGGGGACAGGCCAGCTTGAAGGAGATTATCATCTGGAGTTAGATGACACAGTTAAACCTGTAGTTCATCCACCTCGTAGAGTACCGGTGGTCATCAGAGAGAAACTCAGGGCAGAACTAGACAGACTGACAAAGGATGAGCTCATTGCCCCGGTGGACAGGCCTACAAAGTGGGTATCAAGCCTTGTCTGTGTGGAGAAACAGAATGGATCACTGAGGGTCTGCTTAGATCCGAAAGATTTGAATAAGAATCTCCATAGGAGCTACCACCCGATGAAAACCATAGAGGACGTTCTGGTTGATCTGAAGGATGCAAAAGTGTTCAGCACTTTCGATGCCAAGAATGGGTTTTGGCATGTGGTGTTAGATGATGAAAGCTCCTATCTCACAACATTCAATACTCCACATGGAAAATTTCGGTGGTTACGGTTGCCTTTTGCACTATCGACTGCACAGGAGGAATTCCAGAGAAGACAAGACCAAGCACTAGAAGGCCTAAATGGAATCAGATCAGTGGCTGATGATATACTGGTGTTTGGAAAATGAGAAACGTTAGAAATGGCAGAAAGAGAGCATGACCAGAAAGTCAAAGCACTTATGGAGAGATGTCATGCAAAGAACCTGAAGCTAAACAGAGAGAAAGTCAAGCTGAAGGTGACTGAGATACCATTCATCGGTCATGTTGTAACTTCACAAGGACTGAAACCTGATCCAAACAAGATAAAGGCAGTTCTAGAGATGCCTAATCCAACAAATGTCAAAGGAGTCCACAGATTCATAGGCTTTGTGAATTATCTGAGCAAGTTCCTGCCTGGCCTAAGTGACAAGTGTGAACCACTTCGACAACTGACCCAGAAAGAAATCACTTGGTGGTGGTCTGATGTGCACAACAAAGCAATACAGGAGATCAAGGAACTGGTAACTGCAGAACCAGTACTGCAGTATTATGATCCTGCGAAAGAGCTGACATTGCAGGCAGATGCATCTGAGACTGGCCTTGGGGTACCTCTGACACAAGATGGACACCCGATAGCCTATGCCAGCAGAGCACTTACAGATGCAGAAACGAGATACGCCCAGATAGAGAAGGAGCTGTTAGCAGTAGTGTATGGCTGGGAGAAGTTCCATATCTATACATATGGAAGAGAGGTGCAAGTAGAGTCTGATCATATAGTCCGTGGGCCAGGAACCGAAAAGGTCCCCCCCCCCCTTAGGCACAATTTTAAATGATGTTTTTCTGTTAGCTAGGACCCTCAGCTCTCAGAATCTGCTTGTTTGCCATAAAGTTGGTGGTGGGTGTGACCACCAGGGCCGTTACCATGGTAACGGATCAAGAAAAAAGTGAATTTTAGGAAAAGTATAATTCCAATTCACCAATCTAAAAATACTTTGAAAGCATCCTAATATATGTATTTTAAGGTGCCCAATCGATTCCAACCATAATCAGAGTCATTTAAAGTCATGATCATGTCAAAAAATGGCCGTTACTATGGAAACGGTACCACAAAAAGCGAGTATTTTTGACAAATTTCTAAACTTATCAATATGAAATAGACTAAAAGGTGTCTGCACAAGCCTAAAGTATGTTTTTCTATTAGCTAGGACTCTCAGCTATCATAATCTGCCGATTTGATGTACAGTTAGTGGTGGGTTTTGCCTCTAGGGTCGTTACTATGGTAATACATCAAAATACACTGGAATTTCAGAAAATACTGTATATTTGTAATTCAGTAGCGATAAAATATATGGTAAGAATCCTGATATGTGTATTTCAAGCTGCCCCACTGATTCCAACCACAATCTGAGCCATTTAAAGTCATGGGCGTGTCAAAAAAGGGCTGTTGCTATGGAAACGGTCCCACAAAATGCTGATATTTTTTGAAAATATCTATGATTTATCAATACAAAATAAAAAACAACTGTCTGCACAATCTTAAATCATGTTTTTCTGTTAGCTAGGACCCTCAGCTCTCATATTCTTCCTGTTCGACATAAAGTTGGGGGTGGGCGTGGCCACTAGGGTGGTTACCATGGTAACACACAAAGGAATTGTATTTTAGAAAATACCATATATTTGTAATTCAATATCACAAAAACAACTTGTAACCATCTAACTCTATGTATTTTGGGGTGCCCGTTTGATTGCAAGCAGAATCTGAGTCATTGGAAGTCACCGTCATGTCAAAACATGGCTGTTGCTATAGAAACGTATGATAAAATTGGAATATTTCTGTAACTAATCAATAAAAAAACTAAGAACAAGTGTCTTTACAGCCTGAAATGGTGTTTATCTGTCAGCTAGGACCCTTAGCTATAATCAAAAGCTTCCTAATGGCCAGAAAGTTGGTTGTGTGTGAGACTGTCAAGGTAGATACCATGGTAAGGCACCAAAGAAACAGTTTTAGAATAATAAATAATAATAAATTGATCTTACTTACCCAGGACAGCCACATCAGTAATATTACTGCCTTGTAACTATCAATCATTGCCCGGTACACATTTCATACATCTGGGTCAAGTGAAACGAATGTGGGCAAAATACCTTGCCCAGGGATGTAAGCATCGATCAAAGATCGAATCCAAGACCCCTCGTATGAGAGTGAAAGGCCTTCACCAATATACCACAGTGCTTCCACCATGTATTTGTAATGTAACGAAGTACAATGTAGGCATCTAATTATACACAAATGAAGCTGCGCCTTCAATTGCAATCGAAAGCCGGGATATTTTAGGTCACAGTCATATAAAAATATGAATAGCATAATAAGAAAGCGAATATTGTTTTTGAAGAAAGGGATATTCATGTTCCTGAATCATGAATTATCATAAACAAGTGCCCGAGTTCATAATTTTTTAACTTTGCTATTGGTTCAAATCGAGATCAAGAATATTTTCCAGGTTGGAGGCCTGGTAGGACACTTGTTATGGCAAATGAAGATGCAAATGTTAAAATAGATATGTATGGCTTCTGAAAATTCACTGCATAAGCCAATTCATATAATAATGAAACAGTACCACTGTACTTTTAGATACTATCATCTACTATGTTTTCGTATTACACAGGATCCGTTACTATAACTTTGACTGATTGGTAGGTGTTGTACTGTGGCTGTGAGCACCAACATCCAACCTTAATAGCAAGTTGCCTTGAAAGGAAGAGGAAAAATCAGAGAAGCAGATTGGTGAAATTTTGAACGAAATCGGACAAGCAATAAGGAAGTTATGAATTTTTGAAAGTTGTAATCACTATGCATATGGGAATTTCAAATTGGCCGAATAGGTAATGTCACTGTGATGTAGCTGTGGACAACTCCCCCATTCGCTCTAACACACAAAATGACTAAAATGTCACTTTTTTTCAAAATGCATTACTCAGTAGGATCGTTTCGTTCATGAGGACCTATAACAATATGCTATCTCCAATATATTTTGAGTACTGCCCCGAGGGTAAAAGCGCCTCGAAGAAAACTGCAAATTAATGATATTTTTGTGTACGACAAATGGGAGAGTTGTCCACAAAAATGTCACAATTGACTCACCAAATTGTCAATTTGAAATTCGCATAGATGTAGTGATCTCATTTTTCAAACATCTATAATTTTCTTAGTTCTTGTCCGATTTCTTTCAAACTTTCACCATCCTGTTGTTCTTATTTTTCTGCTTTCACACAAATCATGTCATTACCAAGGTTGGATTGCCCTTTAAGAATATTGGCATTTCAGAAAGAGGCATTGTTGTAGTTTAAACATTTAAAACAATATAACAGTCTAGACATGCTAGATATCTCCATTGCAAGCAGCCTGAATGATTGCATTGAAAATGTTAATCATTTAAGACAATGATCATATCCAAATAATCGCTGCGAAGGCAGATATATGATCAAGAAATCTATTTTTAGAAAAAAAATTGGCATATTTCTGTGATTTTATAACATGAAACATAATGTTGGTGATGATATTATTTTTATAAAATGAATTTCTGTCTGTGCTGCGAACTGCAGTGTGTCGGTATTGAGTTCACGGTCATTTCACGGTCATCTGTCAACTGCGGGTGGACACAAGTTGACATGATTGAGAGCTACTCCACTTTCCCCCTGCAAGGGGTTCTATAAATGGATGCCATTAGGAATCAGAAGTTAGAGAGCATCCTTTGAATAGAGGTACTGAACATTTTCAGCAGAATTCCTCTTGTAGCAACACCCGCTACTTTGGATGAGGTTGAGGATTACCCGTCAGAGTTATCATGAAGAACAGATACAAGAGGGCATTGGCAGACTTCAGAAGTACATACAGAACTATACTAACTTAATTGAATTCCCTCTAAAGTGAAGTGAGGATTCACTCATCATCTTCATCCAAACCATAGAGACCTTACTCCAGCATTTCAAAAAATTGTACTCTCTTCCAACATAGTGGTGGGGGTAGATGACACCTATATCTCCATCCTGAGTTCTGACTTCATTCTGCCAAACCAAACACCAGCAAGATTTGATAATATCCTCACCATGACCTTCTCAGCCTGTGATTCAAGCCAGATAAGAGTGCCTCACCATATCAGACTTGTAAGAAAGTCAACCAAGTTTTAATAGGAGAATACTCAGTTCAAGTAAGGCTGCAGAAAGCCTTAAAGCTTTAAAAGATATATAGACAAACCCACTGGTGTTCACTAATTCCACAACATCATGGACTAATAGCCACTAAACTGCGCTACCCCCATCCTTTATCCAACCATGCTTAAGGCAAGATAGTTCAAGAAGAACCACCTCACAGACTACTGGCTATATCTCTTGTAAAGCCAAGAGAACTGCAGCTTACCATGTATGGGCAACTAATGTGTAAACTTATAGGTCTTATGGTCCCCAACACATCAATTCCATGGCTAATATACATGTAACCCTAATCATGCAAGTCATGAGAATGCTGAGCTGCAATTGCACCACAGGCCTTCTCACTGGCTCTTTTGAATACCTTCTAGCAAATATAAAAACCTCCAGGCAGCTATCAACACTTTAGTTCTGGACTAGAGCTATGATGAGGTACCCAAAAGTTCAATTCTTTGGCCCTGTTTCTGATGAAGTCCATATCATAGACCACCTTGGTCATGCGGTCAATCCTTAATGAACATGCAGATTTCTTATGGGCAGGATTAGGGGAGAAATTGCTAAATTCTATTCCAGTCTCCCCAGATTCATTTCAAGTAGACAGGTTTAGCTACAGACTGACAAGTTTATCATCTTATGAATACATAGGTTCTGTGACTGGAGGTTAATCCATCTATTAAGCCTCCACTGCCTCTCTCCCAACACCAAGGCATAGAGGTGGAAGCATAACTACTCAAGTACAGCTAACCAGTTAGGATCAACTGTTGTTACTGCAAAGGTCACAAATTCAAACACAGTTATCAACTCAGACACCCACATCTTGCCCGGAACTATCCGAACAGTTAGAAAATGTATTTGCAACATAACTGCTGCTGTGTAATAACAAAATTATGTCACCTTTTTTTTTCAATTTCTGAATTTTCATAATAATATTACCATAGCGACAACCCTACTTTGACATTACTATGGCCTTAAATGATTTGGATTATGACTGTAATAACTCAGGCAGTTTATGATATGTATATCTAGACCATTATCTTGTGTTTTCTATTGTTAAAACAGAAATTTTGTATTAACAAAATTATGTCACCTTTTTTTTTCAATTTCTGAATTTTCATAATAATATTACCATAGCGACAACCCTGTTTTGACATTACTATGGCCTTAAATGATTTGGATTATGACTGTAATAACTCAGGCAGTTTATGATATGTATATCTAGACCATTATCTTGTGTTTTCTATTGTTAAAACAGAAATATAAGTCATTTTCAAACAATTTCCAGTATTTTGATGGTGCGTTGCCACAGTAATGGTGCTGGTGCTCACACCCACCATATCCATGATATCGTCGTCAGTTTGAGACCAAACCGATAATAAGAATTATAATTGTTTTACCTGACTGTGACCTTGAAAGCACACCAAAAAAAATTGCACTCAAACGGGCTGCTTGAAATAGATGTAATGCCTAATAAGTATTTTCACGTTGTTGAATTACAGATGTATGTTATTTCCTATTTTATTACCATGGTAAGAGCTCGAGTGGTCGCCCGACATCCGACTTTGTGGCAGTCAGGGAGGATATAATACCCAGGGTCCTAGCTAACAGAAAAAAAACATTTTCAGGTTGTGGAGACCCTTACTTTATACAGTGTACTGAATAGTTACATATTTTTTCACAAATATTTACTATTTCACCATACCGTTTCTATAGCAACAGCCATTTTTTTGACATGAAGGTGACTTCCAGTGACTCAGATTTTGCTTGCAATCAAACGGGCACCCCAAAATACATATAGTTAGATGGTTACAATTTGATTTTGCGATATTGAATTACAGATAATATGGTATTTTCTAAAATTTAAATCCCTGGTGTGTTACCATGGTAACAACCCTAGTGATCACGCCCACTGCCAACTTTATGTCAAACAGGAAGAATATGAGAGCTGAGGACCCTAACAGAAAAACATGATTTACGATTGTGCAGACAGTTTTTTCCATTTTGTATTGATTAATCATAGATATTTTTCACAAATACCAAAATTTTGTGGGACCGTTTCCATAGCAACGGCCTTTTTTGACACGCCCATGACTTCAAATGACTCAGATTGTGGTTGGAATCAGTGGGGCAGCCTGAAATACATATATTAGAATCCTTACCATATATTTTTATGATGTTAAATGACAAATATACTGTATTTTCTAAATTCCAGTATTTCATTAAATGTTACCATGGCAACGGCCCTAGCAGTCACGCCCACCTTGAACTCTATGGAAAACAGGCAGATTATGATAGCTGAGGGTCCTAGCCAATAGAAAAATATAATCTAAGATTGTGTAGACACCTCTCTGTCTATTTTATACTGACAAGATAGATTTTTTTCAAAAATGTCCACTTTTTATGGTACCGTTTCCATAGTTACGGTCAATTTTTGACATGACCGTGAGTTCAAATGACCTAGATTTTGGTTTCAATCGATTGGGAAGCTCAAAATACATATATTTAGATGCTTACCAGTAATTTTTCAAATTTCTCAATTAGAAATATTGTGTATTTAAGTAAATTCCTATATTTCCTTGATATGTTGCCATGGCAACGGCCCTGGTGGCCACACCCACCACTAACTCTATGGCAAACAGGCAGATTCTGATAGCCGAGGGTCCTAGCTACCAGGAAAACATCACTAAAAATTGTGCCTAAGGGGGGGGGGGGGGGAGGGGGGTCTACGGTGGCCCACAGACTAATAAGTCTAGAGATAATAGCTATCGAGCCCCTACACCGAGCGCCAAGGAGGCTTCAGAGGATGCTCATAAGGATGCTGAATTATGATGCAACTATCCACTACAAGCCAGGCCCTGAAATGCACCTGGCTGATACTCTAAGCCGTGCATACATGACTGACACAGATGATTCCAATGCAAGAGAGACTGAAACGGTTAACATGGCAAAGTTTGTGCCAATCTCTGTAGCTGTGATGGAGGAATTGTCAGAAGGCGTTAGACAGGATGCAACTATGACAAAACTGAAGGAAGTAATTCAGTCTTGATGGCCTGAGAGACAACATGACGTTGAGCCGATACTTAGACCATACTCCTCAGTGAGAGATGAGCTTACCTACGATGACATATTCTTCTATAGAGGCGAAGGTGTAGTCATTCCTAAGTCAAAAAGGAAAGTGATGATGCAGAAAGTACATTCATCACACTTAGGAATAGAAGGATGCCTGAGAAGAGCCAGAGAATGCCTATACTGGCCGAGTATGAATGCAGAACTCAAGGACTTTGTACAGAAATGTGAGACATGTACTTCCCATGGCCAGAAGCAACAGAAAGAAAATCTACAGCAGCATGATGCTCCCAGCCAGCCATGGAGGAAAGTAGGAGCAGATGTCTTTCAACTAGATGACAAAATGTATTTGGTGACAGTTGACCACTACTCTGGATACTGGGAGATTGACTTTCTAGAGAACACAAAAGCCTCAACAGTAGTCAAAAAGTTGAGATCACAATTTTCCAGACATGGCATACCACATATCCTGATAACAGACAATGGACCACAGTTCATTGCAGATACCTTCAGAGATTTCGCCAAGAAGTGGGAGTTTGAACACAAGACTTCATCGCTTTTATACCCTCAGAGTAACTGTAAGGCAGAGAATGCTGTGAAGATAGCCAAGGGTCTACTGAAGAAGGCTAAAGCAGCAGGCACAGATCCTTACTTGGGCATACTTGAAAACAGAAATACCCCCAACACAAAGTATGTCAAGTAGTCCTGTGCAATGATGAGCAGGGCTGCGGACCAGAACTTTGAATTGCTGCCTACAACAGAAAAGCTTCTGAAACCAGAGGTGCAGAGCGCAGCCAAAGATCTGAAGAAGGTGAAGTCGACACAGAAGCTCCACTACGACAAGGGTGCTAAAGACTTGCCACCACTCCATCCAGGTGAAGTGGTCAGAATTCACCCTACCAGGCAGCAGAGTGAGTGGCAGAAAGGTGTCGTGCTTCGAAAAACGTCACAACCAAGATCCTACTTGGTGAGGAGAGACGACGGTAGGGTCTGTAGGCGTAATCGGCGACATCTGCGACGAACTCGAGAACCAATGACTACTCCAAGCGCTGATGGTGATATCACCGATGAACAGCCACAAGTGAATATTCCACCAGTGCAACAAGAGCATGTACCACCTAGCAATTTCACTCAAGATCAGCAAAATGTTACTACGAGATCAGGAAGAGTAGTCCACCCCCCTAAGCGCTTCGCGGATTATGTTAGGAGATGACTATCCGTATCTCGTGTCACATGTTATTGCTTCATATATGGTGATAGATAAATGTGTATTATCATTCTTCATGAGGTTTGAACCTCCTAGTGTGATTGGAATTCGGTTTAACGCGGGGAAACAATATGAAGCAGCAAGATAGTGGAAGAGGTTGCTTTTTCTTTGTGATAATGTTTATGATGTGATGTGAAGATATAATGAGCTGCGAGCCAAGCGCCGCCTCTAACAGTTTAATTTGGAGTCACGAGGAGAATTCAGTATCACGCGACAACCTACAAGTTTGAGATTACCTTCATTAATAATCATTCTTATGAAGATATTGTGTCGCGCATTTATCACCAGTAATGTGGAAGAGTGTGAAGCGCTTCACATCAGTTCGATTTGTTTACACCTTGTGAATCAAGTAACTATAGCGTAAGCACTCAGCAAGTGAATTATCTATAGTACAGTAATCGGAGCAGTCAATCTTCAATCTGAAAAACTTGAGCATTTCAGACTACAGTATACTGGCTATATCCAGCCACATGTGGAATAGGACGTTACATCCTGATTATTCAAGGACTTGAACATTGAGCAAAGAACCGTTGACTGAACTCGGTGTATATCACATTTGATGTTCTTTGTATATGTATGTTTTATTTCTGATATTCACATGGACATGCATAGATATTATACTTGCATTCAAAATCATCTACTGCAGTCTATGTGATGATATCTGAATGATATGTTTTATCATAATCATCAAGTGTTGTGCATTGATGATTTAGTTATTTCATTTTTTATATCAAAGGTAGACTGGTAAACAGTTATTGATTTTTTTTTTCTTAAACTGGAATAAGTAAAAAGGGACTGTGTTTTTATAGCACTGTGCTTTATATTTACAAGGGTATTTACAAATGTTATTGGACGTTTTAGAGTTAAAACATGTGATCCTTTTTATTTCATGTTTCTAAGATATTGTTTGATGAACACAGTGGTTTTACGAGGATTATTTCCATCTAAGGTTATTGATGTAACTCAGTATTATATTCTGATGAGAAGTAGTAAATTTTAACAGATTGAGCTTCGTTTGGTATACAGTTTGTGAAAATAGAGCGGTTGTCATATTGGATATTTCACAAAATGGTATGCAAAACATATCCATATAAAGCATGGTCTGTCAGGAATACTATGCCCGGAATTCACAAAGGTGGTTTCAATTCAGACCATGGTTTATGCAGATTTCGTGGTATAAATACGCTTGATTTAGCGCGTACACTTAAAAAGATCCAATAATGAACGCGCTAGTTGCCATGGTTCAGACCATGGTTTATGTAAATTAATTTAAATAAACCATGGTCTGAATTTACATGAACCATGACAACAAGCGTGAATTTAGCGCTTTTGCCAATCACGCACGACCGGTTCGCTTTCATTATTGGATCTTTTTAAGTATATGCGCTAAATCAACACGGGGTAACTTCGCTAGTCATAAGGACCGCTATTCATAAGACCGCTTATTCATAAGGACCGCTATCCTTAACGCGTGACTAAATGAATAGCGGTTTTGTACGAATAGCGGTCCTTCTGAATGGCGAGCAAACCATAGACAAATTTCCTCGCTATCCATAAGGACATCCATTCATAAGGACCACTATTCATAAGTACTTATAAGGACTGCTATTCATAGCGCGTGTTAAATGAATAGCGGTTTTTCTATGAATAGCGGTTCTTATGAATAGCTAGCAGACCCGATTTATACCACGAAATCTGCATAAACCACGGTCTGAATTGAAACCACCTTTGTGAATTCCAGCCTATGTATATACACTGTCATTGTGTTTGTTGTTGTTTTTTCATGAAAAGAACACTAAAGGACATAATATTGTCATTTTATGAGGATAGATGATATTGACGTTTGAGCATGATATCTTTTTTTCTTTTCTTTTTTTAAATCTAGTATATGTATCTAGTGACAGTTATAATTTAATGATGGCATTATTGCACTTGCAATACGGTAATTGAGTCAAGCAAGATAAGACGGTGACGTGTATATTCTGTTTGTGAAATCAGGTAGAAGTTTATGCATTGTTTGTCATGGTATGGTTTACTACCAGATTATGCTGAAAGCACAGCAGTAGGTAGGTCCATGTATAATGCATATATGTGTTTTGGGAGTCACAATACGTCGTGGAATAAACGAGACACAGGCGATGTACGATATGTGTTGAAAATCTCATCTTTAATGCCCCACCTTTGTGCAGACTAAGTGGAACCCGACTGACATGTCTTCATAATCAAACCACGACATGTTACACCGATGTCCTTAATTTAATTTTATTACACGGCTAACCTGAAATTAAAACTATAAAAGCAATCAAAGGAAGGTGATACATAACTTTCATTAGGGGTAGATACTTTTCAAAAAAAAAAGTTCTTGATGCGGGTACATTGATTGTTGCTTACATAATATTTCTACATCAATAAATGTCTAGAGAGCATGATTATCAATCTCTGAGCTTCATGTAATAGGATGCGAGAGCCTTGGAAGTAATACTTTTATACTGGCGTGTATGAATAATGACTCCCATCAGCAAGTATCTTCCAGAGTGCTGAGCTACACAGATGACAACTTTGGGAACCAATCTGCTTATCTGCTATTTAGGTTCATATACCCAAACTGCTCGATTTAAATTGTACATCCTTGTTTCTGGGGTGTTTGTTGTTGTTGTTGTTGTTTTTTTTTGGGGGGGTTTTTTTTTTTGTTTTGGAGCGGGGGCAGCAATGGCAGAGGCCAATACTATTTTGATTCTGATCCTCGTATCGGCCCGCTGGATGGTAGGGCAATGTGGTAAGTAACTCGTGCGATAGATTTGATATCAAGCGTATATAAATGTAAAACAGTTATGGTTGAACTGCAGAGCAATGCTAATGATATAGCGTTATCAGTGACGTAGCGTCAGTCCAGTCACTGAGGGGCCACTGGCATCATCATGGGGGGGGGGGGGGGGGGGGGGGGAGGTCGGCACCGGTCTCAGTCGGAAAATTCAATGCCAGTTTACGAGGCCACTAATTAGTGGAGTGTGCAGGAAAGAGGTCTATCGCCTTCTTTTCTCGCCTTTTTTTTTTTTTTTTACATGCGATTGCGGGCAGGGTGAGAAATATCTTCGCCATTGAACTTTACCTAACAATATTCTTGTTTTAAATCGAGCTCGATACGTCAATGATGTATTTAAGAGTTTACAGAAATATTATTTCCTTAGTCATCGGATTCAGACTTGCTCACACACAAGGTGTGCACGTTTTCCACTGTGGGGCGGGTTTATTGCCCCCTCCAGTTAATGCTTTTGGAGAGTTTTTTTTTTTCCGGTAGATTTGAAATTTTGTCGGTAGAAATAAAACGATAGAATGCTATCCCAGTACCGGGGAAAATGTGTTATTATGACTGAATTATTGAAATAAATACCATTTCCAAGTGGAAATAAATTTGTAATTTCCCAAACTTGCTTCTTCTTTATTTCTAACTCTCAGTTATTGATAAACCCTACTTCTAACAAATCTGTCGGCCATTTAGCATTATATATGGCTTGAGTGCCCAAGTCTGCGCATACGCGTACTGATGAAATAAGAAACGCAATGAACATGAATTCTTCGTCCTTATTGTAACAATAGATATCCATGCAATAAACTTTTCAAGATATATTGACAAATGATCTTATTTTAGCGATGATATTTATAAGCCGCGGAAAGCTGTCTTTCATGTCAAAAATCCCGAACTGCGTGTAAAATGGTTGAGTGCGCAGACATGGGGCACTGCATGTTATTTTGCGGTATCAAAATGACACGGCCGTCTTTTCTTCTGAGAATGAAGTTGTTTTCTTGATTTTTTTTTTTTTTTTATCTTTTAGATTTGATTTTTTTTTTTTTTTTTTTAATGTTATAATTTTTGGTTAATATTGTATATGTAAATAGGTACTGTAAAGGCGACCCCACCACAAGCCAAGTGCTTCTTGGGACCCTCGCCTCCTTCCACCACGTTCTTTTTGTGAATGTATTTGTATTTGATTATGATTATGAGAAGGAAATAAATGTATTTTGAATCTGAATCTGAATCTGATTCTTTTCGAAATTTTAGGAAGAATTGTTTTTGTGACTTACTTTGTAGAATATCAAGAAAAATATGAGATTAAATAATAGAGGAATAGGAAATTTCATGTCCAATTTCTAGTCAAATCTTAGGTGCGCAAACTTGTGGCGCCCCTATGGTTCCCCTTCGAACAGTACTGGTTAAAGATTTTGGTACACCCTGGCTTTTGAGATGACTTTTTATTTCATTGTGTATTTCCCGAGTAATAAACTTGTCTGTGCACTGACAAATTTGCTACAAGTTTGGTTAAATTCATGAAATAAATATTGGCAAGTATGTTTTGATACTTCCGTGTCATTTAACTTTAATGTAATTGTCGGTTACCCACAACTCAGCAACACATGGTACTTTTTTGTTCAAAGTTAAGAGCGAAACAAACTATTCAACCTGTCTAACACTAGCTGTTTGGGGTTAGGGTTCAGAGACCATGGAGATAGAACATGCCGCTTTATTGGAATTTTCGATAACAAATAGTTTTTTCCGCAGCTTACATGCTTTTGTTTTTTGTTTTGTTTTGTTTGTTTTTTGTTGTGTGTTGTTGTTGTTTTTTGGGGGGCGCTGTATTGCTACAATGTAAGATATTTCTTATTTATGCTCTTTCCAAAGAGAAAGAACACTGGTTTATTTCACAAAGGTATACAGTTTTGTTCATTTTGCGTTGAATTTCGCATGCGTGTCATGACCATAGGGATAGTTAGCAAGTGGAACCTGCTTGCGTTGTCCCTGTAGACTATATAGCAGAATGGTGCTGAATAAAAGTATCTTAAAAGTATGAAAATTTGCAGATAGAGTTTCGAATGCTGAATAATTTTGGATATGGGGCCACCTAAAATGCTGGCCCTGAGGCTCGTTGTGCCCATTTCAAAAAAAAAAAAAAAAAAAAATGACCTCCACATGATTAGTCAAACATATGTCAGATTTTCCGGAATCAGATTTTGGACAGGGCTTTAAGTGCCCATTTTTCAAAGAAAGGTCCATCCCATATATCAACACATAAAGAATTGTTAGATATATTGTTAAATATGAGTAAAATACTTTTAATTGTAATCAGTCAAATATTACGTATTCTAAATCAACGAAACATATGGCACAGGTATAATTTTCTAATATATAATTTTGTGTTTTCTCTTTAAAGCATTTAAACTATTGGCAAGATTGGTAAGTTTTAGAAGCAGAATAGTCCTGAAGTTAGGGTCACTTTGTTTTATCAAGATGGCCATCCCATTTGAAATAGCCGCTTGTCTGTTCCAAGAAGTGTCTATTTTCATTTTGAAAGCCCAGAAAAGTGCAATTTTACAATTTTCAGTTCTTTTGCATCTGAATATTTTGCACGATAGCAAAATATCATTTACCTCCGAAAGTAAAATTTTATACGCTAAATTCTTCAGGTTTTACATGTATTTTATTCATGTATAGCTCTACATTAAGAGGAGAAAAATTCGTAAAATTGTTACATTGGCATGATCGGTGTTCTCTGTATCCAGAAATTTCATGCAAACTAAATTCTACCTTTATAACAAGTTATAAGCTTCAAGACACGGCGTAAACCTTTGAAATGCAAACATCCACATCTTGAAACAGACCAGCGGCCACTGTGAATGTGACGGCCATCTTGATAAAATAGAGCGGCCTTAATTTCATAACTATTGCACTTCTAAAACTTCAACATCTTGCAAAAAGTGATGCTTTAAAGCTAAAACGCAAAGTTATAAATACGTAAAAACCGTAGTCTTACACTTCGTTAGCAAGTTTGAATTCAACGACTGTCTTTATAATTGGAAAGGAAAAAAAAGAAGAAAAAAATATGTATCTATCATGGCTCATCATATGGGCCCATATGCCCATGAAGTGGGCTTTTCACATGAAATTTTGTCCTTATGATAATTAGAAACATTTCACTCATATATTACAATGCAGTGACTTCATGATATTTTGATAATGGGATGACCCTTTATTTGAAAAATTAGCACCTCAAGTATTTATTCGAATTTTGAGGCCCGGAAATCGTAAATTATATCAAAACTAAATTTCCGTTTATCAACATTGGACTAATTATGTAGTCTGTAGTAGAAATTAAAAAATGGGCACAGCGAGTCTCAGGGTCCGAATTGTAGGTGGCCTCATATGCAGAACTATTCAGCATCAAAAACTCTACGTACCTAATTTCGTGCTTTTATGAAAGAGTGCACAATTAATTAACCATTACGCCGGACTACTACTCTCAAGTATAGTCGGGGGAAATATGTAAACTCCATAGCCTAGAACTGTTTCTTTCATAATGCAATCGCATGACCAGATCTAAAATATATCGTTACTTGGTTCAGTATTCAAAGCTAACAGTGTCAGAATGGCAATCCATATCCGCCAAAACTGTCTCAGTAAGCGGTTCAAGCGCCCATTATTCCTTTGTTCTCTTTGATATAATGTTTCACTCCTACGTTACAAACAAGTAATTAGTTCTTTTATTTCATAAGATTTCCTTAAAATTCAGGTTACATTGACAGTGCCATGTAGGGTATTGTTTTCGTTTCATCGAGCTATATTATTTCCTCTTCATTTTTCCCCTTTGGGCCTCCAAATCCCTTGATCTTTTCTTTCTTTTTTAAATAACACACATGCACACGCTCGTATCAATATGCCTATAGCACTTCATTTATTTAATGTACGATAAAAGAGCAATGGAGATAAAAATGCCTTCCTCAAGGGCATAAGTGCCGTGCCGGGGATCGAAGGCTCGATCCTCGCATCTCCAGTCAAGCACCTTAAACCACTGGACCACGGCACTTCCGTCACCTTGATCAGTAACCTGAAAGTTATCGCTTTCAAATTTGAAAGCGCTTTTGAAAACAATGCTAGAAAGCAATTTTTCGTTATGCTCTTCCTACGTTTTCGAGTTTCTTTGTTGTTGTTCCTATTTTATTCAAATATACACAATCCCCCCCTCCCTCTCTCTCTCTCTCTCTTCTATATTCACATTTTTGTTCCTTATGAAATACTTAGTCATTTCTTGTTATTATCGTTTCATTAGTCTCAACTCCGATTCCCACCACAATGACCCTGCCGACGACAAACCCAACTACAGTGATACCTCTACAATCGGATCCAGTAACATCTCAAGCTCCAGCTTACCTAGGTGAGAAGTAATGATGTGTTTTAGGTCTCCGGACCGTGAACCACAAGATACGGGGTTCAAATCCCTGTCGCAGCACTAACGTCCTTTGGCATTAATCTACATTTGCCACACTCGACCCAGGGGTAGCAAGTGGGTACCTGGTAAGATTGTTCCTTGAATGGACTAAGGGGCTACCGCAACGGTTGCTGGAGCTAAAGCCGGGGTAATAATATCCAAAGTCCTTTAGAAGCGCATAGAGACGTTATATATCATAATGTTATATGCGCTTTACAAGAATTTAGTAGTAGTAGTAGTAGTAGTAGTAGTAATAGTAGTAATAGTATTATTATTATTAGTAGTAGTAGTAGTAGTAGTATCATTGTTATTATCATTATTATTATTATTATTATTATTATCATCATCATTATTATAATCATCATTATTATTTTTATATTATTATATTGTTATTATATTATTATCATTATTATCATTGATATTATCATATCATTATTTTTAATGTCATATAAGGGCAAGCCCAAGCTACCAACGACATTTAAGATCTTAGAATTATCTAATGCCTGTATCAAGCTGTTAGCCCTACTAAAGCTTAGATCAGTCAACATATAAAATCAAATCATATTTTTATGTCACTTTATGTTCACAATTCCATAATACAATGAAATAATACTTCCTTACGTATGAGACATACATCTGCCTTGCCCTTGAATAAAGTTTACCGATGTAGCTTTATGCTATGTACTTTAATTTCAGTCAAAGGCTAATGGCAGCACAGTGGCGAAGGTTCTCATACGAGAGGTTCCGGGTTCAATCCTTTGCTAGGTGTTTGCATCCTTGGACAAGGAGATTTACCCACATTTGTCTTTCTCGACTCAAGTGTAAATGGGTATCTGCCAATGGTGTGGTAATGACAATTGGGGGCACATATATAAGGAAGAGCAGTATGGCTATCCTAGGTTATTATCATTAGGCTACCCTGGGTAAATAAGATTATAATTCTTTATTATCATTATCATCTGGGCCCCGTTGCATAAAACTTACCATTGATGGTAACTCTGTTTATGGTAACTCTACTATCAATGGTAACTACCATGGTAACATCACTCAACAGCCAATCAAAATCAAGGTTTCCATGGAAGTTACCATTGATGGCAAAGTTACCGTTAATGGTAAGTTTTATGCAACGGGGCCCTGGTCTGGAAGTCGTAACGTAAACTGCAAGTCAGAGGACACCTTCAAAACCAGACTCTGGGACGTAATTGAGAGGGGCAATATATATATATATATAGTCAATCCATTAAAATTGCAAAGTGATGGGACTTCGTTCCAAATATATCAAATACATATCAAATACACACCAAAGCGCGCGCACACATACAAACACTCTCTCTATCTCTCTCTGTCGCCCTCTCTCTGGAGCTAATGTTCTTATTGGTCGTTAATATTCCCACTCGAGTATTAGGACCAGAAACAGATACAGAGCCCATTTAGCACATTAACGAGAAAATACTATCTGACATTTCTAGGGTACCACAAAGCATCCATAGTTCTTCGTTCAGTATTTTGTCCTGTAAATAAATGTAAAATTCAAGAAAGTGAAATAAAATCGATAATGTCCTACACGGATACATGTATTACATATTTTAAAACAAGGACTACTTTCCATGAACAGCTGCCTTTCCGGATGCTACACCATTGGGCATAGAAAGTGGGGCCATACCAGATTCGAGCTTCAGTGCTTCAAGTGAGTATAACACTTATCATGGGCCACGGAGAGGGCGACTAAACATGGCAGTGGAAGGAAAACTGCGCGGAGGCTGGGTTGTAAAAAGAGCTAATACCAACCAGTGGATTCAGGTCAGTTTGGATCAGTGATGTAGTAGTACGGGGGGGGGGGGTTGTGTGTCCGGACATTTAGCAAAAATAAAGCTGTAACTTTTGCCGCTGGATTTCACGAAAAATATGCATCAAAAAGCACTAAGCACCATAAATATCTGTCATTTTTAATATTATACAACATACGTTTGAATCAGTTCATTAAATATTGCATGGGAACTTGTTCAGATTGCCGTTTGAAATCTGTCCGGAAAACCAACCTGTCCTGACACACATCGTATGGGTATACTAATAATCGATTGCAATCAGTTGAGGTTCATACTGCATTTAGGAGTTTCTTTTCTCTTTGAAGTCCCTCCTCATGAAGCAAGATGAAATTACTGCTAAGAATTTATGTAACATTATGGTGGAATTCATTTTTTTCTATGATATTCAAAAACAGAGGTATCTGTCATATCATCATTCATCTATAGTAGTAGTAATATAATCATTATCATTATTATTAGTAGTAGTAGTAGTATTACTATTGTTATTGATTTTTGTTCATTATAATATCATTCTTAACATTAATATTATTATCATTATCATTACTTTTATTATTATTATTATTATTATTATTATTATTATTATTATTATCATTATTATTGTTATTATTATTATTATTATCATCATATTATTATTATCATCGCCATCATCTTCACTATCATTATTGTTCTTACTTTAAAAAAAATAAAAACCTAAGGTTGATCTGTTAACTACTTACCGCATCATTGGAGTAGCAACGCAAGGTCGTCAGAGCTTCCCGCAATGGGTAACTAGCTTCAAGATCTCCTGCAGTATGGACAGTAGAACCTTTGATACAGCGAAAGACCCCGTCAATCCCAAAGCCGACAAAGTAGGTGTCTATTTGTCCTTGTTGTGAACGAGAAAAAAAGTTGTCAGAAAATAGATGATTTGCTTGTAGATTTAATTTTACATACTAGAAGAAGGCTGGTCATTTTTTTTACAAGCATTATAAACATAATAACATCAACATCCACTGGGAATGCTATCATTGCTTCGAAGGTAGTACGAAGCACTTAAAAATCCCTGGGATGTGAGTATAAACAGAAAAGACAAAGTGAGCGACTTTGGGAGGGCTGGAGGATTTATTTTTTTTTTTTTGGGGGGGGGAGGGCTGGCGATTTGTTTTTCTCACTTCCACCCCCCCCCCCCCATGAGCGACTTTTGGAGGGCTGGCGACAAAAAGTTCTTGGAGGGCTGGCGAAAATTCCCCCCCCCCCCCCCCCCCAATGAGCGACTTTTGGAAGGCTGGCGAGAAGATAAAAATATGGATCTTCCTCCAAGCATTTCCTCGCAAATTTTGTCCCTCTTGACGCCAAGGCCCCCTCCATCACAAAATCCTGGATCCGCCACTGTCATCTACTGTATGTCTTTCATCTAGCTGTTACTTCTCCAAATGATTAAGTTTGGAAGTGTGGGAATAGCATTCTCATGCTTCACAGATTAAAAAAAAGAAACATGGCAAAAGCGGAGGAACAATGAACGAAAATTGTGCGAAAGTAGCAAGAAAAAAGCGGCATGTATATAATTGTCTACGTTGACCGGCTTCGTGAAGTTGACTATTTCCCATGCAGTGGCGTATCTAGGTATTCTCAGCCTAAATTTTATGAATTATTGTATAAGCGAGGGAGCAACGGGACCGAGCGGCAGATTTTTTATTATCCTTTTCACTCCTCAAGTTGAAATTTTTTATGTATTTTACCTTTAGAAAAAAAAATCCAATGAAATACAGCGACCTAGCAAAAGATTTTTTTATTTTTTCTAAATTTAATTTGAACATTCCTATTTTGGGGGCGCAAAATGAATGAAAACGCTGGAGAAATATATTAGAGGAATATAGCAAGGCAATTGCAAGGCAAATTTATGATTTCTTTCGAATGATCTATACTTTGAAAGAGCTTATAGTGCACTTATATCCCATCTCATACTAATTGTCCATGCATAAGCAATTGTTTGTCCAATTCTCGTTTTACAGATTCCGTATTGATACGCCTACTCTATGGCTTCGCTGAATAACCTCCCCTTCGAACATTTAGATGACATCGGATTTTATGAATTATTTGCGCATGCGAACGATTTTCACCCGTATTCTTCCAACGATTTGCACTATGACAACCAGATCGTGAATGCTTTAAACTCTACAGTAACTGAACTACAATACATCGTAGACCCATATGACCCCCTATTAGAATCAGTAACGTCTAGATATTACATAGAAAATCAATTTGTTAAGACATTAAATCCACATCTTAAGGAATTTGTATTAGCACATTTTAATATTCGCAGCTTGAATAGGAATTCCGAAAATCTTAAACTACTTCTAGAAAACCTCCGATTCAGCCCATCAATTATTGGCCTGACAGAAACGTGGCTCACTGACATTCCAACTTCACTGCACTTTCTTCCCAATTATGAATTAGTCACTAACAGCAGGATCAATAAAATGGGAGGCGGAGTGGCCTTATACATCCATACAAAATATAATTACACGAAAATCAACAATCTGACCGCAATGAACAACACAATGGAAACTCTCTTCATTGAAATCGACATAGCGAGAAGTAAGAACATCATAATTGGGGTAATTTACAGACCCCCTCAATCCAATCAAAACGATTTTACTACATATTTCAATGAAATGCTATCGCTTCCGATCCTAAAAGATAAACAATGTTTCATACTAGGAGACTTCAACATTAATCTGTTACACTCTCATTCTAATTCGGTATCACAAGATTTTCTTGAAATTATTAAGTGATTCCTTTGCCCCCCTAATAGTAAAACCGACTCGAATGGCGGAGCAATCCGCCACTCTAATCGACAATATTCTCACTAATGTTCAACCTCTCCCCGAATCCGGCATAGTTTTATCTGATCTCACTGATCATTTTCCCTTTTTTTGTCATATGGATATGTTGAGTGATCATTCAAAATGTTCTACAAGAGAAAAAGTACGAATTATAAATGAACAGAATTTGTCCTTGTTTAAAGAAGGTTGAACGAATGCTGACTGGACGGAAGTATTCAACTCGAACGACGCTACCGAAGCGTTTAACGCTTTTATGAACACAATCATGTCGCACCTCAATACACACATCCCCCTCCGTGAAAAGAATCGCTCCAGCTATAAAAAAAAGTACCGAGAGGGCCTTGGCTCTCAAAATCTTTACTGAAATCAATCAACCGAAAAAATAACATGTTTTATAAAACAAAAACCAATCCATCACTAAAGAAAAAGTATGAAACCTACAGAAACACTCTTACTCGTATTCTCCGTCTAGAAAAAAGAAGTATTTTACAAACAAATTTAATGAACATAAAAACGACATTAAACAAACATGGAAAATTATCAACAACGTACTGAATAAAGGCTCAACTAAAGCTCAAATCTCACAAATTGAACATAGCGTTCTGTTATTTCTGAACCTAACCGTCTAGCCGAAAATTTTAACACATACTTTGCAAACATTGGAGAGAACTTGGCCAAAAACATTCATCCTATAAACAAATCATTTTTCATTTATCTGGATAACCCAGTCTCAAACACGATCTTTTTCACTCCCGTCACTGTTTATAAAGTATGCAATATAATAAATGATCTACCAAATAAAAAAAAGCCACGGCCACGATAGTCTAGACAACTGTATACTAAAACAAATAGTATTTCAAATAGCAGAACCCCTAATGCACATTTTTAATTTGTCTCTAAACTAAGGAGTGGTTCCCATCAAAATGAAAACTGCAAAAGTCGTCCCTATATTCAAAAAAGGAAATAAACTCAGCCTAAGTAATTACAGACTCATCTCACTCCTAACTTCACTATCGAAAATCCTTGAAAAAATTATATACAAACGTACGGTATCCTTTCTTAAAGACAACAATATTTTTTGCAACTTCCAATTTGGATTCAGAGAAAAACACAGCACTTCCCAAGCAGTCTTAACTCTTATTAACACAGTAGCCAGCGCTATCGATAAAGCATCACACACGGTGGGAATCTTCCTGGACTTCTCCAAGGCTTTTGACACTATTGATCACACTATTTTATCATATAAATTATCCCATTACGGGATCAGAGGAAAGGCCTTGGAGTGGTTCAGGAACTACCTTTCTAATAGAAACCAATATGTATCACTCAACGGGCACAGTTCTTCTATTAAACCAGTAAATCGTGGAGTACCACAGGGATCTCTCCTTGGTCCCTTGCTTTTTATCTTATACATCAATGACTTTTATAAATCTTCCTCCATTTTATCTTACATATTGTTTGCTGATGATTCCAATCTCTTTTTCTCCCATCGAGACCCCGCAATTTTACTTTCAACAGTCAATTCCGAGCTGAAACTTGTTACGGACTGGATAAAGGCGAATAAGTTGTCTCTAAACATAAAGAAAACAAATTACATGCTCTTCAGCATTACTCTTCAATCCCTGCCTGGTAATATTCTTTTTGATAACATACCTATCGAAAAAGTGAAAACTACAAAATTCCTTGGTATAATAGTTGACGATAAGCTCTCCTGGAAACCACATACTGATAACTTGTCAAAACTGATTTCGAGAAACATAGGAGTAATTAACAAGCTGAAATATCAATTCCCATCCTTTATTTTGTTGTCTCTTTACTTAATCTTATGTTTTCCATATCTTAATTATGGAATTTTAGCATGGGGCAACTCTACCGCACAACAATTAAACAGATTACTACTACTCCAAAAAAAAAAAGGCCATGAGGATTGTAGCTCTTACAGGTTATCTCTCACATACTGACCAGCTCTTTCATAATAATAAAGTTCTCAAAGTGTCTGACTTATACCTTTATAATCTGGGTCAATTTATGCTCCAACTAATCAATAATGAACTTCCAAATGCTCTCTAAGACCTTTTCACAACTAATAATACACTCCACAACTACCCAACAAGACAATCAAACTTTTTCCATCTTCCCCGCACGAAAACGCTCTTAGCGCACAAAACATTCGTCTTTACAGGTCCCAAATTTTGGGACAGTATCGATCCAAACCTTAAGGAAATAGAGAGACTGCAAGGTTTTAAAAAAGAACTGAAATCTCTTTTGCTAAAACCATATACTAAAATGCTGCATGGTTGCTCATCTCGATCTGCACTTCGCTTCTCTTTTCTCTCTTCTCTTTTCTATCTTCTCTCTTCTCTCTTCTCTCTCTCTCTCTCTCCCTTCCACTCTCTATAATTAGTTAATCCTTTTATGTTCTCTTCTGTTTCCATCCGCTGATTTCCGTCCTCTCTTTGTTTCTTCTCATCTTAATCTCATAATTCTACTTTCCAGCTCCTTTTCTTTGTTAAATGGGGACCTAACTCGACAAGCCTCGCTTTTAATAGGTTCCCCCACAAGTGTATATACTGTATGCGTTTATTACCTCTACTGGAAGATGTTTATTATACTGAGCTGTTATTATATATGTATTATCCTTTGTATTATACCATTTGATTTATATACTTATATTTTGCTTTCTCATGTACAAATGTAAACCGATCGTGGAAACAAATCAAATCAAATCAAATCAAATCAATCTGGGGGCGCAAAATTTAACAGGCTCCTGCCCTGCGCTGGGGGGGGGGGGCAAAGCAACTAGAGTTTACACTTTAAAAATGCCATTGGGGGCGCGAAATACCTTAACATAATTATGCTCGGGAGCAAAGCGACCGAGCTTCAGAAAAAAATTCGCATTTCAAACCCTATATAACATCATTTCGTTCGCATTTTGTCCTTGACTGGGGCGCAAATAACCCCCAAACACCATAGTTATTTTTGGTATTTCTCCTCCTTTAGTCTTTCTCTCTTTTGCGTTTTCTGCGCCCCCTTCAAGTGCCGCCCGGGGCACGTGCCCCCTCTACCCCCCCCCCCCCCCCCGTAGATACGCACTGTTCCCATGAGGCATTGCGAATACCGAGATTTCTGTGTTAATGGATTATGATTTCATGCATTTTTGGCTCTCAGTGGAGGTTATCATCTGACAGAAGATGGAGTTCTTTGATCCCTCCTGAAAGCTAGCATAATTTCTTGGAAGATTGCTTGGTCCTTGTGTTCCTGCTGCAAACGGTTTCTTTTTCGAATAGTGGAACCAGGGGGGGGGGGGGGGTGCCTCCTAGTATTTACTGAACTTACAGGGGGTGAACTGACGAGACTATGTGTCTTTTCCGGGTCTGACTCGGGGCCAGTCGGGTTTATCCGCAACTCTTCGGACGGGCCATGCTATTCCCTTATGTATACGCGAAACCGAAGAGTAAGGGTAACTTCTGTCTGTTTAGCAAACGCTGATCATGTAGAGATTAAGTCGCTGACTACCGTTAGCTGAGGTCCATTCGTTTACGTGCAGTTGTCCAAAAAAGACGTAGATGGCGTTAACCAGTACTTGCCGTGCAACACGCCCTCTAACTGGTACGGGTGACCACAATTGCATGCTGCACTGTCTCGAAAGTTCCTCTGGCGGATCCACTCACGCTTCCCTTACAGACGGGGGAGGGGTGGGGGGACAATTAGGTCCGAGAAATCTCTGACGAGGAAGAGGACGAATAGGTGCCCCGTATGCGATTTTTTTTTTTGACAGGACTTGCGCCACCGACGAGAGAGGGCAGTATTTGAGCGTCAAGAGCAGTGGATGCATATGCAACGCACGTGCCATCAATCTCTATGCACGAAAGGTAGAGATCGATGGTATGGGTGTGCGCATGCGACTAGTTATAGTCTGTGGGCCACCGAAGACCGCCCTCCCCCCCCCCCCCCTTAGGCACAATTTTTAGTGATGTTTTCCTGGTAGCTAGGACCCTCGGCTATCAGAATCTGCCTGTTTGCCTTAGAGTTAGTAGTGGGTGTGGCTACCAGGGCCGTTGCCATGGCAACGTATCAAGGAAATATAGGAATTCACTAAAATACCCAATATTTCTAATTGAGAAATTTGAAAAATGACTGGTAAGCATCTAAATATATGCATTTTGAGCTTCCCAATTAAATGAAACCAAAATCTAGGTCATTTGAAGTCACGTCAAAAATTGACCGTTACTATGGAAACGGTACCATAAAAAGTGGACATTTTTGAAAAAAATCTAAACTTATCAGTATAAAATAGACAGAGAGGTGTCTACACAATCTTAGATTATATTTTTCTATTAGCTATGACCCTCAGCTATCATAATCTGCCTGTTTTCCATAGAGTTCAAGGTGGGCGTGACCGTGGGCGTTACCATGGTAACCATGGTAACATATAACGAAATACTGGAATTTAGAAAATACTGTATATTTGTCATTTAACAGCATAAAATGTATGGTAAGGATTCTAATATATGTATTTCAAGATGCCCCACTGATTCCAACCACAATCTGAGTTATTTGAAGTCATGGGCGTGTCAAAAAAGGCCGTTGCTATGGAAACGGTCCCACAAAATGTTGATATTTGTGGAAAATATCTATGATTAATTAATTCAAAATGGAAAAAAAACTGTCTGCACAATCGTAAATCATTTTTTTCTGTTAGCTAGGACCCTCAGCTCTCATATTCTTCCTGTTTGACCTAAAATTGGTAGTGGGCGTGACCACTAGGGTTGTTACCATGGTAACACACCAGGGATTTGAATTTTAGAAAATACCATATATCTGCAATTAAACATCACAAAATCAAATTGTAACCATCTAATTATATGTATTTAGGGGTGCCTGTTTGATTGCAAGCAAAATCTGAGTCATTGGAAGTCACCATCATGTCAAAAAATGGCTGTTGCTATAGAAACGGTATGGTGAAATAGTAAATATTTGTGAAAAAATCTGTAACTATTCAATACACTGTATAAAGTAAGGGTTTCCACAACCTGAAATGATGTTTTTTTTTCTGTTAGCTAGGACCCTGGGTATTATATCCTCCCTGGCTACTACAAAGTCGGATGTTGGGCGACACTCGGGCTGTTACTATGGTAATAAAAAATAAATAACATACATCTGTAATTCAACGACGTGAAAATATTTTTTAGGCATTACATCTATTTCAAGCAGCCCGTTTGAGTGCAATTTTTTTGTGTGCTTTCAAGGTCACAGTAAGGTAAAACAATGATAATTCTTATTATCGGTTTGGTCTCAAACTGACGACAATATCGTGGGTGTGAGCACCATCACCATTACTGTGGCAACGCACCATCAAAATATTGGAAATTGTTTGAAAGTGACTTATATTTCTGTTTTAACAATAGAAAACACAAGATATTGGTCTAGATATACGTATCATAAACTGCCTGAGTTATTACATTCACAATCCAAATCATTTAAGGCCATAGTAATGTCAAAACAGGGTTATTGCTATGATAACATTATTATGAAAATTCAGAAATTGAAAAAAAAGGTGACATATTTTTGTTATAACACAGCAGCAGTTATGTTGCAAATACATTTTCTAACTGTTCGGATAGTTCCGGGCAAGATGTGGGTGTCTGAGTTGATAATTGTGTTTGTATTGTGACCTTTGCAGTAACAACAGCTGATCCTAACTGGTTAGCTGTATATGCTTCCACCTCTATACCTTGGTGTTGGGAGGGAGGCAGTGGAGGCTTAATAGATGGATTAACCTCCAGTCACAGAACCTAATGTATTCATAAGATGATAAACTTGTCGGTCTGTAGCTAAACCTGTCTACTTCAAATAAATCCGGGGAGATTGGAATAGAATTTAGCAATTTTCCCCCTATTCCTGTCCATAAGAAATCTGCATGTTCATTCAGGATTAACCGCATGACCAAGGTGGTCTAGGATATGGACTTCATCAGAAACAGGGCCAAAGAATTGAACTTTTGGGTGCCTCATCATAGCTCTAGCTCTGGACTAAAGTGCTGATAGCTGCCTGGAAGTTTTTTATGTTTGCTAGAAGGTATTCAAAAGAGCCACTGAGAAGGCCTGTGGTGCAATTACAGCTCAGCATTCTCATGACTTGCATGATTGGGGTTACATGTATATTAGCCATGGACTTGATGTGTTGGGACCATAAGACCTATAAGTTTACACATTAGTTGCCCTTACAGGTAAGCTGCAGTTCTCTTGGCTTTACAGGAGATATAGCCAATAGTTTGTGAGATGGTTCTTCTTGAACTATCTTGCCTTAAGCATGGTTGGATAAAGGATGGGGGTAGCGCAGTTTAGTGGCTAAGCCCATGATGTTGTGATATTAGTGAATACCAGTGGGTTTGTCTATAATCTTTTAAAGCTCTAAGGCTTTCTGCAGCCTTACTTGAACTGAGTATTCTCTTATTAAAACTTGGTTGACTTTCTTACAAGTCTGATATGGTGAGGCACTCTTATCTGGCTTGAATCACCGGCTGAGAAGGTCATGGTGAGGATATTATCAAATCTTGCTGGTGTTTGTTTGGCAGAATAAAGTCAGAACTCAGGATGGAGATATAGGTGTCATCTACCTCCACCACTATGTTGGAAGAGAATACAATTTTTTGAAATGCTGGAAATGTCTCTATGGTTTGGATGAAGATGATGAGTGAATCCTCACTTCACTCTAGAGGGAATTCAAGTTAGTATAGTTCTGTATGTACTTCTGAAGTCTGTCAATGCCCTCTTGTATCTGTTCTTCATGTTAACTCTGATGGGTAATCCTCAACATCATCCAAAGAGCGGGTGCTGCTGCAAGAGGAATTCTGCTGAAATTGATCCGTACCTCTATTCAAAGGATGCTCTCTAACTTCTGATTCCTAATGGCATCCAAGGAACCCCTTGCAGGGGGAAAGTGGAGTAGCTCTCAATGATGTCAACTGCGTGTGGACACTTGTGCACCTCACTTATCAGTTCACAGATGACCGTGAAATGACCGTGAACTCAGTAACGACACATTGCAGTTCACAGTACAGACAGAAATTCATTTTATAAAAATAATATCATCACCAACATTATGTTTCGTGTTATAAAATCACAGAAATATGCCACTTTTTTTTCTAAAAATAGATTTCTCGATCATATATCTGCCTTCGCAGCGATTATTTGGATATGATCATTGTCAATGATTAACATTTTCAATACAATCATTCAGGCTGCTTGCAGTGGAGATATCTAGCATGTCTAGACTGCTATATTGTTTTAAATGTTAAACTACAACAATGCCACTTTCTGAAATGCCATTATTCTTAAGGTGATGTTGGTGCTCACAGCCACAGTACAACACCCACCAAGCAGTCAAAGTTATAGCAACGGATCCTGTGTAATACGAGAACACAGTAGATGAGAGTATCTAAAAGTAAAGTGGTACTGTTTCAATATTATATGAATTGGCTTATGCAGTGAATTTTCAGAAGCCATGCATATCTATTTTAACATTTGCATCTTCGTTTGCCATAACAAGTGTCCTACCAGACATGAACTTGAGGCCTCCAACCTAGAAAATATTCTTGATCTGGGTTTGAACCAATAGGACAGTTACAAATTTATGAACTCAGGCACTTGTTTATGATAATTCATGATTCAGATGATTCAGATACATGAATATCACTTTCTTAAAAAACAATATTCGCTTTCTTATTATGATATTCCTTTAGCAACGGCATATTTTTATATGAATGTGACCTAAAATATCTCGGCTTTTGATTGGAATTAAAGGCGCAGCTTCATTTGTCTGTAATTAAATGCCTACATTGTACTTCGTTACATTACAAATACATGGTGGAAGCACTGTGGTATATTGGTGAAGGCCTTTCACTCTCATACGGGGGGGGGGGGGGGTCTTTGATTCGATCCTTGGTCAGTGCTTACATCCCTTGGTCAGTGCCCACATTTGTTTCGCATGACCCAGATGTATGAAATGTGTACCGGACAATGATAGTTGCAAGGCAGTAATATTACTGATGTGACTATCCTGGGTAACTAAAGATCAATTTATTATTATTTATTATTATTCTAAAACTCTGATGGTTCTTGGTGCCTTACCATTCAGTGTACGCACACACTAGAGTGTATAATGTCTATTGAGGTGGAATGATGTCATCATAGCGTTGCACGCAATAAACCGATACTGTGCGGAGTGAATGAGGAGCGACATATTTTACCATAACGCCTAAGAATGTAATTCTTACACACAACAGTGTTTTCTCAGAATTAACACCAGATCTATCCAGACAGTCATTTCTGGAGCAGAACTTCACGTTCAGGTCCATCTCAGGCTTTCAAGCACACCAAAGGAAAACTAGTAGGAGAAAATTAAGATTTAGATGACAGAAAGTGGGATAAAAGTAGGATATTTGCAGGTATTTCCTTTTCCTTGTTGATACATAGCTGCCCAGTGTCCTGATTAAACCACAACAATTTATATTTTCTGCACTGATAGGGTTATACCCATTCCATGGCCAAACTCAAAAGATACTTTAAATAGGTTTTAGAAAATAAACATCATTTCTCCAATTTTCTATATTTCCTGATGTATTTCTGTGATTTTTCTTCTTGTTTTCTATCTTTCCTCATGTAGTTTTTTATTCTTCTCTTCTTTAATCTTAATTTATACACCCTGATTACCTTTTTTCATATTTCTATTCTATTTTCTGTTTCTTTTAATATGTAATTGATTTTTTTCTATTTTTTTAAAAATCTTTATGTATTTCTTTTTTTTTTCTTTTCTTATATGGTTCAGTTTTTCCCAAGTCTTTCACTTTTTCTTTCTAATCTTTTTTATATTCAATTTTTTTTTTTTTTTGGCTTTTGTATATATTTCCTTTAAATGTATTTGTTTTTATGCCTGTTTCATTACGTAGTTCTTTGTGTTTACCCTTCTTCAACATTCTCTTCTTGTTCTCCCTTCTGTATTTCTTGTTTTTATTTTTTTTTTATTGTCTTCTTTTCCATTTTCCCTCTGTATATCTCTTTTTACTTTTTAAAATTTTTCTATCTTTCCAGGTTGTGTATGTAAAGCCAACCACAAAATTGTGTCAAGGGGAACCTTTTCATAGCGTGGTGTAAAAAAAAAAAAAAAAAGGGGGGGGCAGAGGGGGGGGGGGTAGTTGAACTAATGACTTGCTTTTTGTGCCTTTTTTATGATTGGCCCCAAAAGGAGACCCACCTCAGACACTATTTTAGATGGGTCACTGGGATCTACCACAAGATGGAAGTGCAGTCATACCAATTGTTCCCTTGCATGATTGCATCCCAAAGGAGAGGAACCTGGCCCAAAGGAAAGGAACCTGGCTATATGTGGTCATCCTATCTAACATGTTTTCTCAAAGCTATTTAAAGTATCCTTTGAGTTTGGCCATGGAATGGGTAAAATTTATCAGTGCAGAAAATAGAAATTGTGGTTTAATCAGGACACTGGGCAGCCATGTATTAACAAGGGAAAGGAAATGTGGTGTACCTGCAAATATCCTACTTTTATCCCACTGAAGTGAAGTTCTGCTCCAGAAATGAATGTATGTATAGATCTGGTGTCAATTCTGAGAAAACACTGTTGTGTGTAAGTGAGCCATTACATTTTTAGGCGTTATGGTGAAATATGTCACCCCTCATTCACTCCGCACAGTATCGGTTTATTGCGTGCAACGCTATGGTGACATCATTCCACCTCAGTAGACATAATACAGGCAAGTGTGCGCGTACACACGGAATGATAGGAGACTTATTCCACGACTAGGCCCATTTTTACCAATATTAACTTTAATTTTTGCAAGTATGGTACTCTTTATCTCATAATGATGTCAAATATCTAACTGTTAGATCTAATATAGATCCACAAAGTACATGACAGTGACTGTAACTCCAGGGAGCTCCACCACCGCCGCCGTTTGGCGCCTAACAGCGGTGGCGGTGGAGCTCCCTGGTGTAAGCGGTGTTACATGTAAATCTACATCATCTACATTAGATCTAACAGTTAGATTTTTGATATCTTTATGAGATAAAGATGAAGATAAAAGTTAAAGTTAAATATTTGTAAAAATGTAATAACTCACATACACACAACAGTGTTTTTTTTCCAGAATTTACGCCAGATCTATCCAGACAGTCATTTTTGGAGCAGAACTTGACGTTCGAGTCCATCGATCTTCTTCTCACGATCACGCACTGCACTACATACTGCACGTATCTCGCATTACTAGTGCACTGCACTGCACATTACTAGTAGCATGCACATCCATACCATCGATATCTACCTTTCGTGGATAGAGATTGATGGCACATACATTGCATTTGCATCCACTAATCTTGACGCTCAAATACTGTCCTCTCTCGTCGGTGGCGCAAGTCCTGTAAAAAAAAAAAAAATCAATAAAAAAAAAATCGCGCAATATAGCATAATTATATAGATTCTTTTATCAAGTCTTTACTTCAATTGAAAGAACTTGTCCATGGTCCGTTTATGGACTCATGACAGGTCATGATATGGTTCGATTCTTGCATCACAATAAAGAATATAATTGAGGTTTTGTTACATGCAAAAAATATAACATATTGGTTTGGGTTTACATTCAGTCATTCACAACTAAAACAGAGATGAATCGGAATGAGACAATATTCAAGTTGAGACGGGAGCATCCTGCAGATCGGGTGTTTTTTGGATTTCTTATTTCTAACTTGTGAATATCTTTCGACAAAATTACATTTAATTTCTAAACATGATAGAACGTAGATATATATATATATATATATATATATATATATATATATATATATATATAATTGTAAGGAAATAACATATACAACAGCTTTGGCAACTCTCATGGAAATAATATTAATTGTGAAAAATGAAAATGAGAGAATAATGGTTGCTTAGCTTAAATCAAAGTTCCCCAGAGCTGTCCTCCCTTTTCGAAATATTTGCAAAGGGTGCAAAAATGTCTCCGCTGGGAATCGAACCCTGGCCGTTGGCTTAGAACGCCAATGCCTTAACCACTAGACCACGGAGACGGACCAGTGGTTTCGGCGTTCTAAGCCAACGACCCGGGTTCGATTCCCGGCGGATACATTTTTTCAACCTTTGCAAACATTTCAAAAAGGGAGGACAGCTCTGGGGAACTTTGATTTAAGCTATACGCAACCATTATTCTCTTATTTTCATTTATCACAATTATATATATATATATATATATATATATAAATAAGTAAATGATAGAACTTTATAATTGTAAAGAAAAAAATCTAAAAATCGTAGACATTAGTAGGCCTACTTAGTATTTTTTTTTTTCGTGGAAGATCTTTCAAGCCAATACTGACCAAGACACCGTGGTGTACAACCGCTTACCCGATGCCATGTTATGCCGATATGTTCGTCTACTACCCACCGCCTGGAAAAGTTCGATTGCCATGCGTATGGAAATCTATGGAGAAGGGCCTAATGAAGGTGAGTTTCAGGCGTCAACTGAGCCTACGGATCGAAAAGACAGAATGGGGAGACTACTATTATAGGCCCATTTTATAATACGCGGTGATGAACCGCGATTGATTCTTAATTCACGGTGTTTACACTTGTCAGCCGTGTTGAATTTATTATGCCACAGTCACACTTTCACATTAAGCATCGAAGTAAGCGCCACGTAAGACCAATTTTATTTCCAAAAGTTACGTCTGGGCAAACACAACGTATAGCGGCCACAAAATGCTACGTAAAGCAACGTAGCGCGACGTACCTCTACGTAAAAACCACGTAACGCAGGGTAGCTCCACGTAGATCCTACGTCAACAGAAAGGGCTGTTTTGAATTTTTAATTTTCGCTCTTCCTTGCAGTAATCGCCACTTTCACCCCGTTATCGTCTGTAGATGCCGTGAATGAACGGAATAGCCACGTCCCACTTCGTATCACATTGGCCTTACGTGGAGCTTACGGCTGGGCTTTACGTGAAAGCGTGACTGCGCCATTACTAGCCAGCCTCATACACGTAACTAGCAATTGCACTATCGCAGGTATCAAAGTCTTGGGATGGTCGCTTTACAACGTCCACGATATTCCAATGTTCATCTTTTACACTTGCAATTGCCCTGTGGTTCACACGGTATTAGAAAAATCACACCTCCGTGGAGGACTTTTTGGATTTATATTTCAACGTCGGGGCTTTGGTGTAGCTCGCTCTGCAATTTGTAGTAAATAATGTTAGACATATAAAAATGACTTTACGACAATAGGAATTCCATCGGAAATTCAACTGTACAAATAATGCACTTTTTCTTTTCTTTTTTTTTTAAATACATTTTTTGCCTTTGCTATTTCTTCATTCATCTTGGTTTTTTTTCACATTTTCTCTTCTCTTTCATGTTTCTTATAATCATAGTTTCAATAGTCTCAACTCCGATTTCTACCACATTTTCCGTACCTACGACAAGCCTGATGACAGTGACACCAGTACAGTCGGAACCAGTGACATCGAAAACCGCAACTGGTAATTTTTTCATTTTTTTTTAAATCTAGGAATGGATTTTCAGAGGGAATATAAAGAAGGAATTCAAATTCATATTTATTTCATTTCCAACATATTTATTTCATTTCCAACAGAAAGAAAAGACAATGGCTTACAGATATTATAATAGAAAATATGAAAAACTTAGGCCTATGTACAAATTCCTTTTTCTTAATAAGTGTACAAGTACACTGAACACAGGGGCGGATCCAGGATTTTGTAAAAGAGGGGGCACAGAGCCGGAAAAGTACACAATTAAGGGGGTAATATTTTTCATTGTGTACTTAAGGTATTGAGTTGAGTTTCAAAAGAGGGGGCATGGGCCGGTTTTCCCCCTATGTAGATCCGCCACTGACTGAACATATGAATAAATTATTATAATAAATTATAAAAAGAATAAGGAATGATAATAACAATAATAATAATAATAATAATAATAATAATAATAATAATAATAATAATAATAACAATAATTATAATAATAAACCGTTCTTGTATAGCATTTATCACGTTTATAACGTCCTTATGCTCTTCCAATTATTACCCTGGCTTTAGCTCCGGCGACCGTAATCAGCGCACAGTGCATTTCAAGGAATAAATCCTGCCCGACACTCATTTCACACCTGGGTGGCGAGTGGCAAATGTGAATTAATGTCTTGCCAAAAGATGTTAGTGCTAGTGAATGAACTACTGTAATACGACACCTCCACGCGGATTGTTTGGATCAGCAAAATATTTACAGAATGTCAAGATCTTGCTCAAAATCGCATTTACCGAAATGCTCTGTTAAAGGTACTGATGTGCTGATGACAATAAAGTGATGGTTAATGCAGCTCTATACCTGTGTCACTTCAGTTATTTTAGAAAAAAGGCCTTGTAATTCATGTCCTAATGATTCGTGTTTAAAGAGTTTATCTCTGATTTTACGTGGTCTTGATTCAACGTTTCTTCTTAACAGTTGTTTATAAGCCAATCATGTAGACTTGTTCTCTTATTTATTTTTTTTGTTGCAAAAAAAAAATTCATCTCATATCGTTTGTCATTTCCATCATCTTGCCTGTCGAATGGGAGATGAAATCAACATGTTCGGAATCTTAAAGATAACTTTAAAGGGAAGTTAATCGTTTCAAAAAAGTTGGCCTGGATGAAAGCAAAAAAATCAGAGAAACATACCATTAACGAAAGTTTGAGAGAAGTTGGACAAAGAATATGGAAGTTATGAATTTCTGAAAGTTAAGATCACTAATGTAACGGAAATCCTCGCATTGGCGATGCGGTCAAAATGTGTGATGTCATACTAGGATAACTTTCCCCTTTTGTTTCGTACGTAAATTACTTAAAGTATCCCTTTTCTCAACCCTTATGGTGGAACGAGAGGGTCGTTTTTATGTTACTCATAATGTATCACGGACAAAAAGTCTTTTCCATTATTAAAATGAAAAAAGGGAACATTTTGATAATTTTTGTATAAACCAAATGGAAGATGTGTGATGTCATAACATCACACATCTTGACCGCATTGCGAATAAGAGATTCCCCATATCATTATTGATCTTAACTTAAAAACATTCATTAGTTTTTGTATTCTCTGTCCCATTAATCTTAAACATTTACTATTCTGATTTTCTGATTTTCTCCTTCTTGTCAATCCAAGTTTCCATGGAGTGTTAATTACCGTTTAATAATGATAATTTGTCACTGACGATCGCCCCGGACTTTTCTTTAAAACCATTCAGGACGTTGCCTACTTTTTATGGTTTGACTCATAAACTCCTGATTCGAGCCCTAAAAAATATAGCAGATGCGTTACCAGATATATCCTCCTCTCCGTTTACACCACTAATCTCTACGGAAAAAATCCGCCAATCAGATATCCAGATTTTTCCCGTAGAGATCCGTGGTTTACACACACACACACCCACACACACCCATACGCACACAAACATATATATATATATATATATATATATATATATATATATATATATTTGTCTTCTCTTACGGAATTCGTTATTTATTTCGAGTTTATTATCTATTTTCTAATATTTCGAAGCAGAACACTGACTTTATTATCATTATATATATATATATATATATATATATATATATATATATATATATATATATATATATTTCGATATTATAATTTCTTATTGACGTAATATGAATGAAACAGATAAAGATGAAGATTGTAACGTATTATTGCCAGTGAATGAGGTCGAATGTTTATTGTGTATTTATAATCAAAGTCTTTCAGTGCTGTGCTGAAATATTTGCAAAGGTTGAAAAATGTCTCCACCGGGAATGGAACACCGGTCCCTGGCTTAGAACACTATAGTGCGTATATAAATTATATGAATTCTCTTCCGATGCATGACTTTTTTAATTTGAAAATTGTAGCTTTTACCTCTACGAACGAATAAAAAAGATTACTTTCTACGAACAGATATCTTTCCGGATGCTCGCCCTTTGGGCATAGAAAGTGGGGCCATCCCAAATTCGAGCTTTAGTGCTTCGAGTAAATTTAACGCTGATCATAGTCCATGGAGAGGGCGGCTAAACATAGCTCTTGAAGGAAACTTACGTGGAGGCTGGGTAGCAGCAAGAAAAAATGCCAATCAGTTTATTCAGGTAAGATCTCGTTTATGAGTTTCTCTTCTCTTTGTTTGTCGTCCTTTTCCATGAAATAAGAAATTATTTCAAGAAACTACTTAACATTATTTTGGAATTCCATTGATATTTCCAATTTTGTTCTGTGATAATACAGAAAAAATTGTATTATTCAGTAAAAAGGGCATTATTTTTCATAATTATCATTCGTTTACTTGATATATTAGTAGTATTATCGCTATTTTTATTGTTAATATCTAGTTAATGTTGTTATTATGACTATGAATGCTACTATTATAACTGCCGTTGTTGTTAATACAATAATTTTCTTATTATAATTATCATTTAATATTTTGATCTATCATAAACCTCGAGGTTGATCTGTTAACTACTTACTGCATCATTGGAGTGGCAACGCAAGGTCGTCAGGATTATCCGCAATGGGTAACTAGCTTCAAGATTGCCTGCAGTATGGACAGTAGAACCTTTGATACAGTGAAAGACCCCGTCAACCCTAAAGCCGACAAGGTAGGTGTCCATTTGTCCATATTGTCAAAGAGAGAAAAAAAATGTTGACAGAAATGAAAAGATTTACATTAATAGATGTATTTTCACATAAAAGAAGACTAGTCATTATTTACAACCATAACTAACATGCTAAACATGATGCCATTACCTTCCATGAAATATCACCAACTTCACTTGTGTGTGTGGGGGGGGGGGGGGTAGGGGAAGAGCATTCCATCTCCCCCCCCCAAAAAAAAAAAAGAAAAAAAAGAAAGAAAGAAGAACATATTTGGGGGCCAAACATATCGTCCCCCCCCCCCATATATCTGGACGAGTAAAATGAAATAAGGAAAAATTATGCAAAACTCGGGAAATGTAACCTTCCAAACAATGAAATACAAATCGTATTACAAAATGCGTTAAACATTGTCAGAAGGAAGGTGTATCACTATACATTACCAAAACACCAGAACTGACATAATTTTCCGTCGGGATGGGTTGTCAGACCGCCCCTAAAAAATGGGGAATTTTTTCCCCCTTAAGGCCCCTGGACCAAATTTTGTCAGAAGGAAGAGGTATGGGTGTACATTACAAAAATATAATAACTGACAAAAAATTTCCATCGGGAAAGGGGTGTAACACGCCCCTGAAAAAAACACCATTGTGCCCCTTAACCAAGCTTTGCTGCCCAAACTGCTCTGGACGTAGAGAGAAACATTTTTGGCATTACAACTTTAATAACTCCAAAGTGTCTCATCCAATTAAGGTCAAATTTACTTAGTACAATCTTCACTGTTTCCAATGGACCTTGCCTGTCATCAGATATCATCAAATAAACTTTTGCACGTGTTATGACTTTACTAAGATTCGGCCACTTCATTTCATGTATAGATTCATGTACAACCGTATCAGCCAACATATGAACCTCAATGGAGAAAGCCCACGTTGAATTTCAAGCAACTTTTTTTGTGCGATGGACTTGTCACAGTGTAATTCATCACAAGTTATAATTGCAGAGAAAATATTTCTATCCGAGATAGGCGTACTTTTATAGTGATCTTTTCTTTCTTTCTTTTCTTCGCTGAAGATCTTTCCTGCCAATAGTGACCAAAACACAGTGGTGTACAACCACTTGCCCGTGGCCGCGCTATGCCGATATGTCCGCCTACTACCGGTCACCTGGGAGAATTCGATTGCCATGCGTATGGAGCTCTATGGAGAAGGGCCTACTGAAGGTGAGTTCCAAGCGTCAAGTGAGCCTACGGATCGAAAAGAAATATACATGTAACTTACCTCCTCCTAAACGTGTTTCACACGGTATTAGAAAAATCACACCTCCGTGGAGGACTTTTCGGATTTATATTTCAGCGCCGGGGCTTTGGTGTAGCTCGCTCTGCAATTTGTAGTAAATAACGTTAGAAATATAAAAATGACTTTACGACAATAGGAATTCCATCGGAATTCAACTGAACAATGCACTTTTTCTTCTTCTCTTTTTTTATATTTTTTTTTTTACATTAATTGCTTTTGCTATTTCTTCATTCATCTTGGTTTTTTTTTTCTTCACATTTTCTCATCTCTTTCATGTTTCTTATAATCATTGTTTCAGAAGTCTCACCTCCGATTTCTACCACATTTTCCGTACCTACGACAAGCCTGATGACAGTGACACCTGTACAGTCGAAACCAGTGACACCGAAAACCGCAACTGGTAATTCTTTCATCTTTTTTAAATCTAGGAATGGATTTTCAGAGGGAATATTAAGAAGGAATAATAATAATAGTAATAATAGTAATGATAATAATAATGATAATAATAATAATAATAATAATAATAATAATAATAATAATAGTAATAATAATGATAATAATAATTTAAAAAGAAATAAAAATAACAATAATAGTAGTAATAATAATAATAACAGTAATAATAATAATAATAATAATAATAATTTAAAAAAATAAAATTAACAATAATAATGATAATAATAATAATAACTCGAGGGGCCGTCAAAGGCGGCAGACCCACGCCTTGGCGGTGCTACATAGTAGTTGCAATACTATACTATGGGGTCAAAACTGAAATCTTTAATTTCCAGTTTTGGTGAGTAAAAATTATTGCATTTTACAACAATTTAGATGTCATAATATAAATCTGAGGTATAAATTTTTAGTAAATTCAAGTGAATTTTGTAAAATGATGCTTGAAAGTCCGACTACTCGCGGGGATTTGTGTTGACGTTACGCGGTATAGTAATGCTCCCTAGTGTGGGTTTCCCCTACCTACGCCGGAGGTCCATTTTCCCCTACGTACGGTAGGGGAATTCCCCTACCAGCTAGTGGCAACCTTGCGGCGGGCCCTAGCCCGACCAGACGCCGTGCGAAGCACGGCCTTCGCCATGCAAAGCAAGGCGTCTCACAAGCAAGAACGTTATGCTGTTGGGACCCCTTATTTATATGGCCATAAAATTAGATTAAAATTACATTAAAAATTTCACTCACCTGCAACCGTGTGCTTGATCCGGTAATAAGTCTATACATGTGTCCGACTGAGGCATTGTACAATGGCTGCTAAAACCGCTTCGTACTTATACGTGCGAAACGATGATCTTTACAGATACTATACTATAGAGTCAAAACTAGAAGGTCACACAGAATTTGCAGGGATCAACCAATCATCACCAAAATCTAATCGATTCTTTCCTGTCACTATCCAAACAATCCCTAAAAATTTGGTGCAAATCCGTTCACTCGTTCTCTAGTTATCTTGTACACAAACAAACAAACAAACAAAAACACAAACAAACATACAAACATACGGAACCCTTTACATAACCCTGCCGATTTTATCGGCGTGGGTAATAATAATAATAATAATAATAATGATAATAATAATAAACCGTTCTTGTAAAGCATTTATCATGTATGCTCTTCCAAAGGATTTGGATATTATTACCCTGGCTTTAGCTCCAGCGACCGTAATCAGCGCACAGTGCATTTCAAGGGATAAATCCTGCCCGACACCCATTTCACACCTGGGTGGCGAGTGGCAAATGTGAATTAATGTCTTGCCAAAAGATGTTAGTGACAGTGAATGTACTACTGTAATACGACACCTCCACGCGGATTGTTTGAATCAGCAAAACATTTACAGAATGTCAAGATCTTACTCAAAATCGCATTTACCGCAATGCTCTGTTAAAGGTACTGATGTGCTGATGACAATAAAGTGAGGGTTAATGCAGCTCTGTACCTGTGTCACTTCAGTTATTTTAGAAAAAAGACCTTGTAATTCATGTCCTAATGATTCGTGTTTAAAGAGTTTATCTCTGATTTTACGTGGTCTTGATTCAACGTTTCTTCTTAACAGTAGTTTATAAGCCAATCATGTAGACTTGTTGTCTTATGTTTTTTTTATGTTGCAAAAAAAAAATCATCTCATATCGTTTGTCATTTCCATCATCTTGCCTGTCGAATGGGAGATGAAATCAACATGTTCGGAATCTTAAAGATAACTTTAAAGGGAAGTTAATCGTTTCAAAAAAGTTGGCCTGGATGAAAGCAAAAAAATCAGAGAAACATACCATTAACGAAAGTTTGAGAGAAGTTGGACAAAGAATATGGAAGTTATGAATTTCTGAAAGTTAAGATCACTAATGTTACGGAAATCCTCGCATTGGCAATGCGGTCAAAATGTGTGATGTCATACTAGGATAACTTTACCCTTTGGTTTCATACGTAAATTACTGAAAGTATCCCTTTTCTCAACCCTTATGGTGGAACGAGAGGGTCGTTGTTATGTTACTCATAATGTATCACGGACAAAAAGTCTTTTCCATTATAAAAATGAAAAAAGGGAGCATTTTGATAATTTTTGTATAAACCAAATGGAAAATGTGTGATATCATAAAATCACACATCTTGACCGCATTGCGAATAAGAGATTCCCCATATCATTATTGATCTTAACTTAAAAACATTCATTAGTTTTTTTTATTCTCTGTCCCATTTATCAACATTTACTATTCTGATTTTCTCCTTCTTGTCAATCCAAGTTTCCATGGAGTGTTAATTACCGTTTAATCATGATAATTTGTCACTGCCCCGGACTTTTCTTTAAAACCATTCAGGACATTGCCTACTTTTTATGGTTTGACTCATAAACTCCTGATTCGAGCCCTAAAAAATATAGCAGATGCGTTACCAGATATATCCTCCTCTCCGTTTACACCGCTAATCTCTACGGAAAAAATCCGCCAATCAGATATCCAGATTTTTCCCGTAGAGATCCGTGGTTTACACACACACACACACCCACACACACCCATACGCACACAAACATATATATATATATATATATATATTTGTCTTCTCTTACGGAATTCGTTATTTATTTCGAGTTTATTATCTATTTTCTAATATTTCGAAGCAGAACACTGACTTTATTATCATTATATATATATATATATATATATATATATATATATATATATATATATATATTTCGATATTATAATTTCTTATTGACGTAATATGAATGAAACAGATAAAGATGAAGATTGTAACGTATTATTGCCAGTGAATGAGGTCGAATGTTTATTGTGTATTTATAATCAAAGTCTTTCAGTGCTGTGCTGAAATATTTGCAAAGGTTGAAAAATGTCTCCACCGGGAATGGAACACCGGTCCCTGGCTTAGAACACTATAGTGCGTATATAAATTATATGAATTCTCTTCCGATGCATGACTTTTTTAATTTGAAAATTGTAGCTTTTACCTCTACGAACGAATAAAAAAGATTACTTTCTACGAACAGATATCTTTCCGGATGCTCGCCCTTTGGGCATAGAAAGTGGGGCCATCCCAAATTCGAGCTTTAGTGCTTCGAGTAAATTTAACGCTGATCATAGTCCATGGAGAGGGCGGCTAAACATAGCTCTTGAAGGAAACTTACGTGGAGGCTGGGTAGCAGCAAGAAAAAATGCCAATCAGTTTATTCAGGTAAGATCTCGTTTATGAGTTTCTCTTCTCTTTGTTTGTCGTCCTTTTCCATGAAATAAGAAATTATTTCAAGAAACTACTTAACATTATTTTGGAATTCCATTGATATTTCCAATTTTGTTCTGTGATAATACAGAAAAAATTGTATTATTCAGTAAAAAGGGCATTATTTTTCATAATTATCATTCGTTTACTTGATATATTAGTAGTATTATCGCTATTTTTATTGTTAATATCTAGTTAATGTTGTTATTATGACTATGAATGCTACTATTATAACTGCCGTTGTTGTTATTACAATAATTTTCTTATTATAATTATCATTTAATATTTTGATCTATCATAAACCTCGAGGTTGATCTGTTAACTACTTACTGCATCATTGGAGTGGCAACGCAAGGTCGTCAGGATTATCCGCAATGGGTAACTAGCTTCAAGATTGCCTGCAGTATGGACAGTAGAACCTTTGATACAGTGAAAGACCCCGTCAACCCTAAAGCCGACAAGGTAGGTGTCCATTTGTCCATATTGTCAAAGAGAGAAAAAAAATGTTGACAGAAATGAAAAGATTTACATTAATAGATGTAGTTTCACATAAAAGAAGACTAGTCATTATTTACAACCATAACTAACATGCTAAACATGATGCCATTACCTTCCATGAAATATCACCAACTTCACTTGTGTGTGTGTGTGTGTGGGGGGGGGGGTAGGGGAAGAGCATTCCATCTCCCCCCCCCAAAAAAAAAAAAGAAAGAAAGAAGAACATATTTGGGGGCCAAACATATCGTCCCCCCCTCCCCCCCCCCCCCCCCCCCATATATCTGGACGAGTAAAATGAAATAAGGAAAAATTATGCAAAACTCGGGAAATGTAACCTTCCAAACAATGAAATACAAATCGTATTACAAAATGCGTTAAACATTGTCAGAAGGAAGGTGTATCACTATACATTACCAAAACACCAGAACTGACATAATTTTTCGTCGGGATGGGTTGTCAGACCGCCCCTAAAAAATGGGGAATTTTTTCCCCCTTAAGGCCCCTGGACCAAATTTTGTCAGAAGGAAGAGGTATGGGTGTACATTACAAAAATATAATAACTGACAAAAAATTTCCATCGGGAAAGGGGTGTAACACGCCCCTGAAAAAAACACCATTGTGCCCCTTAACCAAGCTTTGCTGCCCAAACTGCTCTGGACGTAGAGAGAAACATTTTTGGCATTACAACTTTAATAACTCCAAAGTGTCTCATCCAATTAAGGTCAAATTTACTTAGTACAATCTTCACTGTTTCCAATGGACCTTGCCTGTCATCAGATATCATCAAATAAACTTTTGCACGTGTTATGACTTTACTAAGATTCGGCCACTTCATTTCATGTATAGATTCATGTACAACCGTATCAGCCAACATATGAACCTCAATGGAGAAAGCCCACGTTGAATTTCAAGCAACTTTTTTTGTGCGATGGACTTGTCACAGTGTAATTCATCACAAGTTATAATTGCAGAGAAAATATTTCTATCCGAGATAGGCGTACTTTTATAGTGATCTTTTCTTTCTTTCTTTTCTTCGCTGAAGATCTTTCCTGCCAATAGTGACCAAAACACAGTGGTGTACAACCACTTGCCCGTGGCCGCGCTATGCCGATATGTCCGCCTACTACCGGTCACCTGGGAGAATTCGATTGCCATGCGTATGGAGCTCTATGGAGAAGGGCCTACTGAAGGTGAGTTCCAAGCGTCAAGTGAGCCTACGGATCGAAAAGAAATATACATGTAACTTACCTCCTCCTAAACGTGTTTCACACGGTATTAGAAAAATCACACCTCCGTGGAGGACTTTTCGGATTTATATTTCAGCGCCGGGGCTTTGGTGTAGCTCGCTCTGCAATTTGTAGTAAATAACGTTAGAAATATAAAAATGACTTTACGACAATAGGAATTCCATCGGAATTCAACTGAACAATGCACTTTTTCTTCTTCTCTTTTTTTATATTTTTTTTTTTTACATTAATTGCTTTTGCTATTTCTTCATTCATCTTGGTTTTTTTTTTCTTCACATTTTCTCATCTCTTTCATGTTTCTTATAATCATTGTTTCAGAAGTCTCACCTCCGATTTCTACCACATTTTCCGTACCTACGACAAGCCTGATGACAGTGACACCTGTACAGTCGAAACCAGTGACACCGAAAACCGCAACTGGTAATTCTTTCATCTTTTTTAAATCTAGGAATGGATTTTCAGAGGGAATATTAAGAAGGAATAATAATAATAGTAATAATAGTAATGATAATAATAATGATAATAATAATAATAATAATAATAATAATAATAATAATAATAGTAATAATAATGATAATAATAATTTAAAAAGAAATAAAAATAACAATAATAGTAGTAATAATAATAATAACAGTAATAATAATAATAATAATAATAATAATTTAAAAAAAATAAAATTAACAATAATAATGATAATAATAATAATAACTCGAGGGGCCGTCAAAGGCGGCAGACCCACGCCTTGGCGGTGCTACATAGTAGTTGCAATACTATACTATGGGGTCAAAACTGAAATCTTTAATTTCCAGTTTTGGTGAGTAAAAATTATTGCATTTTACAACAATTTAGATGTCATAATATAAATCTGAGGTATAAATTTTTAGTAAATTCAAGTGAATTTTGTAAAATGATGCTTGAAAGTCCGACTACTCGCGGGGATTTGTGTTGACGTTACGCGGTATAGTAATGCTCCCTAGTGTGGGTTTCCCCTACCTACGCCGGAGGTCCATTTTCCCCTACGTACGGTAGGGGAATTCCCCTACCAGCTAGTGGCAACCTTACGGCGGGCCCTAGCCCGACCAGACGCCGTGCGAAGCACGGCCTTCGCCATGCAAAGCAAGGCGTCTCACAAGCAAGAACGTTATGCTGTTGGGACCCCTTATTTATATGGCCATAAAATTAGATTAAAATTACATTAAAAATTTCACTCACCTGCAACCGTGTGCTTGATCCGGTAATAAGTCTATACATGTGTCCGACTGAGGCATTGTACAATGGCTGCTAAAACCGCTTCGTACTTATACGTGCGAAACGATGATCTTTACAGATACTATACTATAGAGTCAAAACTAGAAGGTCACACAGAATTTGCAGGGATCAACCAATCATCACCAAAATCTAATCGATTCTTTCCTGTCACTATCCAAACAATCCCTAAAAATTTGGTGCAAATCCGTTCACTCGTTCTCTAGTTATCTTGTACACAAACAAACAAACAAACAAAAACACAAACAAACATACAAACATACGGAACCCTTTACATAACCCTGCCGATTTTATCGGCGTGGGTAATAATAATAATAATAATAATAATGATAATAATAATAAACCGTTCTTGTAAAGCATTTATCATGTATGCTCTTCCAAAGGATTTGGATATTATTACCCTGGCTTTAGCTCCAGCGACCGTAATCAGCGCACAGTGCATTTCAAGGAATAAATCCTGCCCGACACCCATTTCACACCTGGGTGGCGAGTGGCAAATGTGAATTAATGTCTTGCCAAAAGATGTTAGTGACAGTGAATGTACTACTGTAATACGACACCTCCACGCGGATTGTTTGAATCAGCAAAACATTTACAGAATGTCAAGATCTTACTCAAAATCGCATTTACCGCAATGCTCTGTTAAAGGTACTGATGTGCTGATGACAATAAAGTGAGGGTTAATGCAGCTCTGTACCTGTGTCACTTCAGTTATTTTAGAAAAAAGACCTTGTAATTCATGTCCTAATGATTCGTGTTTAAAGAGTTTATCTCTGATTTTACGTGGTCTTGATTCAACGTTTCTTCTTAACAGTAGTTTATAAGCCAATCATGTAGACTTGTTGTCTTATGTTTTTTTTATGTTGCAAAAAAAAAATCATCTCATATCGTTTGTCATTTCCATCATCTTGCCTGTCGAATGGGAGATGAAATCAACATGTTCGGAATCTTAAAGATAACTTTAAAGGGAAGTTAATCGTTTCAAAAAAGTTGGCCTGGATGAAAGCAAAAAAATCAGAGAAACATACCATTAACGAAAGTTTGAGAGAAGTTGGACAAAGAATATGGAAGTTATGAATTTCTGAAAGTTAAGATCACTAATGTTACGGAAATCCTCGCATTGGCAATGCGGTCAAAATGTGTGATGTCATACTAGGATAACTTTACCCTTTGGTTTCATACGTAAATTACTGAAAGTATCCCTTTTCTCAACCCTTATGGTGGAACGAGAGGGTCGTTGTTATGTTACTCATAATGTATCACGGACAAAAAGTCTTTTCCATTATAAAAATGAAAAAAGGGAGCATTTTGATAATTTTTGTATAAACCAAATGGAAAATGTGTGATATCATAAAATCACACATCTTGACCGCATTGCGAATAAGAGATTCCCCATATCATTATTGATCTTAACTTAAAAACATTCATTAGTTTTTTTTATTCTCTGTCCCATTTATCAACATTTACTATTCTGATTTTCTCCTTCTTGTCAATCCAAGTTTCCATGGAGTGTTAATTACCGTTTAATCATGATAATTTGTCACTGCCCCGGACTTTTCTTTAAAACCATTCAGGACATTGCCTACTTTTTATGGTTTGACTCATAAACTCCTGATTCGAGCCCTAAAAAATATAGCAGATGCGTTACCAGATATATCCTCCTCTCCGTTTACACCACTGATCTCTACGGAAAAAATCCGCCAATCAGATATCCAGATTTTTCCTGTAGAGATCCGTGGTTTACACACACACACACATACGCACACAAACATATCGTCACCGTTTTCACGAAGTGGCCTCGTAGTGCGCGCAGCGACAAAAGTAGATTTCGAGAAAAGCGCATTTTAAAAGTTAACGTTATTCAAATTGTGATTTCGGGGGTTAAACATTCATTTTCCAGGATTTTTTTTTATGACGACATAGTACAGAATTTAACTATTCTGCCCATATAATTTTTGTTTACAATAAATACATAATCAAGAGGGTATGCTGTTACAAACTGTGGGGACGGTTTGTGAAAACGACGCGTATATGGAATACGCATATTTTCGTTTTCACGAACCGTCCCCACAGTTTGTAACAACATGCCCTCTTGATTGTCAGCTCAGTATGTATTTATTGTAAACAAAAATTATATGGGCAGAATCGGTAAATTCTGTACTATGTCGTTATCAAAAGAAATCCTGAAAGATGTACGTTTAACCCCCGAAATCACAATTTGAATAACGTTAACTACCGTTTTCACGAAGTGGCCTCGTATAGCATGTATAGTGCGCGCAGCGACAAAAGTAAATTTGGAGAAAAACGCATTTTAAAAGTTTACGTTATTCATCTTGTGATTTCGGTATATCTGGATTTCCATGCGTTTGGAGCTCTATGGAGAAGGGTCTATTATAGGTGAGTATCTGACCCAAAGGCTAAGCCTTCGTTCTAGAATCGAACAAGTGGCGGATTAAGGATACGTGCATTAATATACAAAATCATTGCCCGTCAGGTAATCTTTTTCCAGAGAAGTTCATAACTAAAAACTCAAGGTAAAATATTCTATTCCACATTTACAATATATAAAAATACTGTTGGAAAAATGCATAAAATGGGTTTGATGACCAACAACAAAAATGCCAAGAATATATATATATTTATATATAATTATATATATATATATATATATTTAGTTTATTCCTTACACTAAATGTATGTCCCATCTCGTTATTCACATTTTCTCTTCTGTTTCTTGTTCACTTTTCATTTCATTTTTTTTTTCATCTCATTCTTTCAGCAGATCCGACCACTACATTTCAAAAAGGGCTAGAAACAATGTCCACAACGTCATCTAGTACGACCCAATCCGACATCGTTCCTTCCAAGCTTCAACCGAGAAGAGTTGCTATGCCGGTCTCGATACCAGTCACTACCCCTCCTGCATCAACTGACGTGACAAACCTGGAAATTACTATGGAAGATTTAGGGGTACTGTTGAGTATGCCACAATACCTCCTGATACTGTCTATCCTTGAGTATACCTGTTATCACACTAACGTAATTTGGCAAGACAATGATTTACATTTGCCCCTCTCCACCAAGGGGAAGTAAATGGGTACCCTGTAGGAAGAAATTCCTTAAATGCTTTAGGGCGTTATCATGGCAGCCAGGCATAAGACGGGTTAATATATGATTACAGGATCCTCAGGAAGAACAGTAGAAATACTGATGAGGCTACCTCGGGTAAACAACCTATATCAGTAGTAGTAGAAGTAGTAGTAGCAGCAGTATTTGTGATGGTGATGCTAAATATAGAAGTATTATTCATGGGATTGCATTGTCAAAAGAACTCAGTGACTCCAACCCTTAGGCATCAGCAAAACTGGAGATTCTCCCGCCTGGACCAGTGCCCAAAATTGAGACCACGTGAAGTCTAAGCGCGTGCACTGGGTCAGGAATTGCGAGCGCCGAATTTACGGATAGGGCCAAGGAGCAAATTGTTATTGAAGCAACACATTTTCATTTACATCTGCAATGTATATTCATTAGAGTGGGGGGAAATGCACCTAAACGGGAGAATACCTAGAACATGATAAAAACTACTTTCGAAAAATAAACTCAAGGGTAATTTCAAAGACCTATTGTACTGCCCATAGAAGTCAGGTTCGGATTACGTAATACGCCATTGTAATGTTCGCACATTTCTAAAGGTGATAGGTCTATTGAAATTGCCTTCAGTTGATTTTTTGAAAGTAGTTTTTATCGTGTTCTAGCCTCTAATCAAGGCGATGTACTGCTCTTTCGATCCCCTGGTCAGTCCTCGAAACCTGCAGAATCATCCTCCGATTATTGCGCGGGAAGTCTTGCTCAGCACATAGCAAGCTGCACGCGTGTGTCGACTTCCCGCGCAATCAGAGGACTATTCCGAGCGTTTCGAGGATCGACCAGGAGATCGACAGAGCAGCTCAGCCGCCTTGATTGAAGGCTAGAGAATACACAGCTAAACCTAAAGAAAGTGTACATTTAGGGGAATGTGGTAAAGAACGGTGTATCTCCCGCCCAGAAACTCTGGAAACTGTCTAGAATAGTAATATATATATGATTCATCGAAATGAAAACAAACTGTACTTGATCTTAATGAAAATTACAAACAGTGAAAAACACTACGCACAGGTGTGGATATGGACATGGGACTACAGACACACGTAGCATCCAAATTTGGTCCAAATTTTGAAGACACATATGGATTATATGGGCATTTATATATTTTCATCTGTCATTGATACGAGCTACTTCTAATTTATAGGAATAAGCCCCCATATGATTGTTCATCTTTTCCAGAGCTCAACAGCCCTGACGACATCAAGTCCTTCGCATACTCAAATGACCAGTAATGATGCACAAACCGAAGGAACTGTCTCTCTTAACCGATCTGCTTCTACAAATAAAACTACATCCCCTCGACTGAAAGGTACAAATCGTTGCCTATAAAGACATTGCTGTTCCCCCAAATGAAAATATTGGTTCAAAACGTATTTGTTTACAGGTTTATGCAAATATGTAACTAATTACTTTATAGGAGGAGCCTTCCCTTTTGAATGTTCTATACAGAAATATGGAGCCATATAAATATTGTGAATCATCATCACCCTGCATCTTCAAGAAGGCAATATCACATTATAGGCCAGGGGCATGTCCCGAAATAGTCACAACCATTTTACATTTGACCCCTTAAAGTTACTTAGACCAACGCCTCTCAAGCGGTGGGCCGCGAAGCCTTCTAAGGTGTGCCGCGGGGATTGCCAAAAATAATTTTCAAAATATAATAACTTAAAAAATGATCTTACATAAAACAGCTGGAATTCTGCGATATGTTGTTAACTCGTTTATAATGTCCTCAGAGATTTATGTATTTACGAAATGGGGGAGGGGGTAAGTGTTATGGCCTTGTTACTCCATGGGTTCGTAAACCGTTTGATATGAACTCGATTTTTTTTGTAAGAAGCAAGTTAAAGTGTCTCATTAAAGGTAAAGCAGAATTATATTTTAGGCATAACAACGGACAACCACACATTTTTTTTGATTTAGTTTGTTTTGTTTGTTGTTGTTTTGTTGTTGTTTTTTTTTTTTGCTGTTGAAATATAAGTAATGTTAAGTTCGTTAGTAATGTTGATTTGTTAGTGTAAAGCGCTTTTAAACATTTTCTTATAGGCGCTATATAAATTTTTCATATTATTATTATATTATTAATTACCACAGATTCGCTTTTCTTGTGTCACGTTTTATTGTCATCTCTTTCTCATTAGGTTTTTGTAAGGTGGCCGCACTAGCGTATCTGACGGGTGCACGGGGGCGATTCGCCCCAACCCCCTGACAAATTTTAATCTAAAATAAAAAATGATTAGTTATATTTCGATCATTGTGGAGCAGTTGCTTCAAAGTAATCTGTAACCAAAATGCTCTTAAAAGGGGGAATGTTTCAAAAGTTTTCTCCCTCGGTCACAATACGACCTCTCAAACAATATTTCAGTGTAGCCGTTCGGAATCCAACAACAAAAAAGGTGTCAAGCTAATATTTGTGTACTATCAAGCCAAACAGAAAGGCCGTCTAAAAATCATCGTGTCTTTTTGAAGTACACCACAATTCAAGGTGGTCAAAGTCTACTTGGAAAAAGGTACCTTAGCAAAACGTCCTTACTCGAAAAGACGCGTCCGGAACGCAAAATGCGTATTGTTGAAAATCATAATCTTATTCAGAAACATATCATTAAACCATAGAGCGGTTACCAAAACTGTCATTACAAATGTCAAAATACATGTACAACTTTTTTAATTTTAGTTCTATCACCTACAATTTAGCCATTTGCGTTCCAACGCATCTTTTCGTGCCACCCATTTTCGCTAAGCTACCTAAGATAACAGACAGTGTTGAATTGCAGGCTACTATAGCTTCTCGGTCATGTACATTAATATCGATCTTCTGTCCATGAACGTACAGGTCTGTCGCGTGTTATAGCGGAGATGGACGACTTACAAACAGTATCCTTTGGCTTCTCCCTGCCAATGTTCTTGTATTTCTCTTCTCTGGTACTGGCACTAGTTCTTCGCTGCATCATGCTTTGGATTAAAGGAATGTTTAAAAAAGAGGTAAGCGAAATAGCGAAAGATTACATGACAATTTCATGCCATGGCGAATCTTCATCTCTAAACACTGATAGTAATAGTAGTAGCAGACAGTAAAAGTAGTAGTATAGTAGTAGTAGTAGTAGTAGTAGTAGTAGTAGTAGTAGTAGTAATGATCATCATAATAATAATATTAATAAATTATTAGTCTGTATATCGCATTATACCTTTGAAAGATATATTTGAAATTAGATTTCTTATTCTATCTAATATTGATAGTAAGCTGATTTCAAATTTTAATTTTACTTACTCAATATGATGTGAAGTAATTTTTCGGAAAGAAAAATCACGATATTGCAATGTGATATGTTCTGACACTTTAGCTTTAGTCATGATTCGCCAAGATCTGTTTTTGTTATAATATCGGACAAGGTCTAGTCAGTATCAAATGACGATTTCATTTGGGGGATGGGGGGGGGGTAATTTATATCATGATATGTAGATATTTGGTCATTCTTCCGCCCTTTGTTTATAAAGATACAGTCTGTGGACTCCAGGGAATAGGTACTGTCAGTGGCGTACCAACGATTTTTTTAAAGGGGGGAGTCTTTTTACACAAAAATGCTCTGACAAGCCCCCCCCCCCCATAAATAAAATAAAATTTAAAAAAAAATAAAAAACTGAAAATAAATAAATAAATAAATAAAAATAAAATAAAAAATAAATAAATAAATAAAATATGAATTAAAAGGTTATCATCATTTGGAGGGTCTTTTTTAATCACAAATTCTCTGACAAGCAAAAGAGAAAAAAAATGGGGGGGTATCAGCATTTGGCGTCAAAAATAAGCTTTTGCTTCATTTCGAAAGGGGCGGTGTTTTAACACTCAGAACACCTAAAACACCCTCCTTTTGCCGGGGGGGGGGGGTGTTTGAACACCCAAAACACCCCCTCGGTAAGCGCATGGGTACTGTACTCCTAAATATAACTGAAAATGTTTGAAGTGCATTAATCCAGACTTTTGGCCTTTCCGATTTTAAAATATGGGAAGAAGTTGTGGTGGAGGCTTAGTAGAGGAAGTGTAGTGGTTTAGTGGATTATTCACCTGACTGTGAAGCATAACCAGGGTTCGAATCCCTGCCACGGCGCTAATATCCTTTAAGACATCAATCTACATTTGCCACTATCTACCCAGGTGGAGTAAAAAGGTACCTTGTAAGAAGAAATTCCTTTGTTATTTGAGCGCCTGATCATGGTAGTTAGGCTAAAGCTGCATGGAGAAATAGAATGATTGGAAGACCCTCATAATAAATTGTATTTTCTATTCTAGGTAAATAATATCATATTATTAACCTAGTGTTACAGTTCGAAGAGAAGATGAATATTTGCTAACAAAAATTCTCTCTCTCTCTCTCTCTCTCTCTCTTTCTGTCGTTCTCCCTCACTCATCCCATTTTTTTGTCCAGGTGGAACCAGACATTGAACGTCCCAAGCTGATGTATGAGTTAGTTAACATCTGACCGAGGGATGATAATGATGTATAATACCACAATAAAAGAGAACCAACTAATGGAGTTAACTTTGCCTACTTTCTTCGTTTCATATCTTATCATTATCGTCTGTTGCCATACACAAGTGTTCAGGGGGCAAGAGAGGGCGCGTGCCTCATTTACCCTTTCTGGATCGGCTAAGTAATGATTAAATGTATGAAACCTTAACGAACATCTTTTTAGAGGACGGGTTTGTAACTTGTAATGTGTGTTTGAATTTTGATATTTTTCCCGGTTGGGTCACTAATCATTTAAAATATGAATTCAAGTATCTTCCAAGGCCTTGGTGAAATATGCTAGCATATTAGGGAAATGTGTCGATGCATCATATTGAATTCTGGATCATGCAATATTTGTACTACAATATAGGCCATATTTGGGTGCGAGGGGTTAAGGGTTAGTATGCGTGCTTGTGTGTGTATGTGTGTGTGTCTGTGTGTCTGTGAGTATGTGCGTGGGCTTGTGTGTTTATGTGTTATAGAGGTTTCGTAGTCGAGTTGAAAACACTTGACTGGAAATGTGAAGATCGTGGGTTCAATCCCCAGTATGGCACTTACGCCCTTATGCAAGGCATTTCATTTTATCTACACATGACATGCTCCTTTATCGTACATTAAATAATTGGTGTTTGGTATAATAATATGTGTGTGAATATGCTTCTTAAAAAAAAAAATTAAAAAAAAGGGTATCTGACGGTCATTTGGTAATCTTAGTCGTTGTGTGTCGAAGTTATGTTTTTTTCCTTGTCAGTATGAATTTAATATATAATATAAAAATTCCCCCATACAGCAATATTCATTAAGCCGCTATGTTCCTAGTCGTTTCTGATTAAGAAGAGAGAAGTGAATGCATGGTAATTAAAATCATGTTCAAAGCAAAGCCTAGACCAGTGAAATTATTGAAATATCAATACTCATCAGTTTACATGCAGTACTATCGTTTTTGCTGGAAGTTTGGTCATGTGCACCACGTACAGGATCTAGAACAACAATTCCAGGAAATCTAACAATTTAAAAAGATTAAGGCTATTGAAGTGATATCAAGAGTGTACGGGATAGTAACGTAGCGTGGGTTCAGGCAATGAGGAGGCATTTTTTTTTCAGTTCACGTTCTATTCAACTTTATTTATCATCCATCATAATAAAAACACATATAAACATATAGGCAGAAAAGGACACCCCCCCCCCCCCCAAGAAAAAAACCCCAAATAAACAAAAAACAAAACAAAACAAAACAAAACAAAACAAAAACAAAACAAAAACAAAAGGATTGTACAATAGAGGGCATCAAACAAAATGTAGTATTTAAAAGGTAAAATAAGTAACATACAAATCATGAAGAAGAAAAATAGTTTATGTATAATTACCAGAGAGCATTAGGTACCTGTAGACAGAGGCGGCGCTACAGGGGGGGGGGGCAGAGGGGGCGACCGCCCCCCCCCCCTATGATTTTTCAAGTAGTGAAAAAAGAAAAGGAGGTAGAAAAGGGAAGAAAGAAGAAAGAGGAGTATTAAAAAGAGAGGTCTTAAACATATATCTCTATATTACCCCTGTTATTTAATGGAGAAAAAATATGACGCCATCTTTCGGTCGTCTTGCCCCTCCTATCAAAATACCCTGGCGCCGCCCCTGCCTGTAGATACATTGTAATGATTACTAAAATCCTGTTTCAGTTTCCGTTTAAAAACATTCAATTCAGAGGTAATATTCTTAATAGAATCATCAGTTGTATTAAAGAATTTCTGTCCAGTATAGCGAAGTGACTTTACGTCTTAAGAACTGAGAAGTTGATGAGGGCGAAATTGCATAGAATTGCAAGTAAAATGAGAATGAACTTCAGAATTATATTGGAACATATCCTCGAATGAAATTGGAGTAATGTTGTTATAACGATACATGGAAATACCAATAAGATATTTATTTCTGTAAAAAATATCAAGGGTATTTAACTAGGAGTGGAAAAGGGGACTTGAATGGGCAAGATAATTCGAAAGAATGAATATACGAATGGCTTGTTTCTGTTTCTTGAAAATACTTATTAGTTGGGTTTCACACGCTGAACCCCATACAATATTACCATAAATTAGATACGGCAAGATAAGAGCATTTTGTACTAATATGTTTGGGAGTATAGTATACTTCAATTTGTGCAATATTCCAATAGTTTTACTCATTTTGTTACACACATTTCAATAAGTATTCCAATTTAGATGACAATCAAAATGAATTCCAAGAAAGTTATGAGAATCTCCAAAGTCGATAGTTTCACCATCTAACTAAACTGGTTTTCAGATACAGGATTCAAAAATAAGGAATTTGAATTAGATCCACTCATATGTAGTTTATATTAGAACGGGTAATATTTTGGAAGCTGTATTTGCTCCACCTTCGTTAAACATTCTGTTTCAAATTCATTGTCTACCACCACATCACTGTAACAGAAGTGATCTGGCAAGATTTGAGCTTTTTTGTTTAAAGTGACATTAATGATACCCCAAGTTTTCTTACGATAGTTAAAGGTATATCTAAACATATGACCATAATATTTTATTCGTGCTTGTCTAAGAAGAAGGGTAACTTTATTTCTAAAAGCTTTATACATCGGGATCATGGAAGGGGTGGGGGGGGGGGGTGGGCACTGGCCCTTTAAACGGTAGGTGAAATGTGAATTGATTGAAGAAGGGGTTCCTTTTGGATTTAGCATAAATATCAGAGAAACAAATGAATTAAAGTCTGAGAAAACTGGACAAACATTGATAAAGTTTGGAACTTATAACAGTCAAGATCACTGTTGATAGGCCTATTGGCATGATTAGGAAATTCCTATTGGCAATGCCGCTGCGGTCATGATGTGTATGTCTTACTATCATCCATGAAGAACTCTTCCATTTGTTTTTACTTGAATATTACTCAAAGATCATAGTATTCCTTTTTTTTATTTCCTTCATTTCCATGATGGAAAAAACATTTCAGACACGGGAGGACATGTAAAGATATATTGTCCTATGGGACAAAGTAGCCTATGTTGTAACTTGTAGCCTATGTTGTAACTTGTATCTGAAAATGAAAACTAAACAGATATTTCCAAATATATATATATATATATATATATATATATATATATATATATATATATATATATATTAAATTACACAACAGATGGGAGAGTTCGAAGTGCATGACATCACGTCACACATCATGATAATAATACTGGCAGGAGATTCGCCGTAATGAAGTTGCCTTGGACTGAACCTCCAAAACAGCGCCATTTTTGAAAGAATTTGGAAAACATCTGTGCGTCTTATTTTCCCATCATGTGCCATTATTCCTTGTTGAAGCTTAAGATGTACCTGGAGACAATTTTCTATGTTTGCAAGTCAAAAGTAATGGTAAAAAAATAAATTTTAAAAAAAATATGCATATTTTCTAAGAGAGTTGTTTGTTAATATGTTGCGGGCTTTTTTAATGCAAGGAATCTCTAATAATTATTATAATCTTATTTGCTTAAAATAGTTATGAATGACCGTAAGATGGCGCTGTGCTTTTCTACCAGTTTTAGGCAACTTTAACTTCCCCAAACTGGAACTTTAATTATTTTTTTCTGAATTTTTCACTAAGCAAGTTTTGCTTTCAAAGTAAATCATTCAACTTGACATTGTTTACAATACCTTCAAATTTATATTGTATCTGCCGTTGGAATATTTAAACAATGTGAGTGTTTGTCATAAAAGGTAAAAATAAGTCACCCATGAGTTGTATTTAATTTTGATTTACCGTACAACGTTACATGTATGTTTGATAAACTGAAAAATAAAGTTGAAGTTTGAAACCATATACGTTCTATCCAAATGTGCTTAAGTTTTTTTTTTTTGTTTGTGTGTGTGTGTGTGTGTGTGTGTGTTTTTGTTTTGTTTCTCTTCTTCTTTTCTCCTTCTCTCTCTATCTCCTTTTTTGTGTGTATGTGTGTGTGTTTGGCATGAATTACATAAAACACACATCAAGAGACTCTTTTTTTTCTCTTTAAAAGTATATGTTTGTTTGACTTTTTCATGCTGCAACCATTTCCATGTACACGAAAAAGACATGTTACAACCGGTGATGTCACAATGACGCACAATATAAATAGATTTATATTTCTTGCCGAAGGAACTAAGTTCTGGCTCTTAAGTTAATGGGATGGGTTAATTCAAAGTGAAATCGATTTAGCTACATAGACTTTACGTTTAAAGACACTTTTAATAATTGTTTGCATTGCACGTAGACTTAAAGTTTGAAAACACTTTAAAACACATATCCAATAGCTAAACATCTAAATTTAAAGTAGCTCAATTAATTTAACTTTAAATTAACCCATCCCATTAAACCAAGTGCCAGAACTTTGGTCATTCAGCAGAAAAAAAAATACTACTCTATCATGCGTCGTTTTGACATTATGCGTCATTGTGACATTGTAACAAGGCATACAATGCAATTCCCATAATTATGTCAACGAAATAATTTTACATTGAAATATTACCATGTTTTCAACTGTCGAAGTATATTCATGCACACTACAGCTCATCCAGCCAAAAAAGTACTAGTTAAGAAACTCTTGAGCATAATCACATTCGTATTAAAAGAGAGAGAGAGAGAGAGAGAGAGAGAGCGGGGCGGGGGGGGGGGAGCTTTCGGCGGGGCCTCCCATGGCCGTAATACATTTCTAATCCGATCGAGCATGAATTCAATTGAATCACTAGGATGGAGGAAGGGGGGGGGGGTGGGAGAATGGCAACAAATATTCAGTCCCTTTTGTAAAAAGTTGTGGCAGCAGAAGGATGGAGGCAATATTATGATAGTAACAAGCTAGGTCCACGTAGGCCCCTACACATTACTTTATTCTAGCAAACTTGTTTCTTGCAGCTATAAATTACCGGAGGGGCCAATTAGATAGGAGATCTTTAGGTTATTTATCTAAAATCTAGCGCGGGATAGTGGCATAATTATATTGAGAGGGAAATCCAAGCTGTGTTCTGAAAGAAAGAGGAAAAATCAGAGATGCAGATTGGTGAAAGTTTGAACAAAATCGGACAAGCAATAAGAAAGTTATGAAGTTTTAAATGTTGTAATTACTATACATGGGCGAATTTCAAATTGGCCGAATCATTAATGTCACTGTGATGTAGTGGTGGACAACTCCCCCATTTCCTTCAACACATAAAGTTACTAAAATGTCATCTTAAAATTTTTTTTTTTTTTTACTTAGTATGATCTTTTCTTTTATTAAGGACCTATAACAATAATTTTCTCTACAATATGTTTTAAGTACTACCCTGAGATAAAAGGCGCTCAGGAGAAAACCGCAAATGAATGATACTTTTTTTGTACGAGAAACAGGAGAGTTGACCGCCGGTATCGGGCAGTGGCGTACCCAGGATTTTTCACAGGGGGAGCAAATTTTGTCAACTGTCAAATTCTAGTTGGAGGGAGACCCTTATTTTTGTCTTCTCGCCATGATTCTCTGACAAGCCCCCCCCCCCCCCGACATGTGTGAACGAGCCTTGAGGTTGATTTTTGAAAGTTTTTAGCATTGTTTTGATCCCTTATCCCATGTAGCTAGCAAAAAAAAGGTAGAAGTTCGAAAATGTAGGTCCATATTTTTTCCGTCACGCCAGTCCTCCAAAAGTCCCTCACTGTGTGTGTGTGGGGGGGGGGGGGGGGCGGGGTTGCAAAAAAAAAAATCCCCCAGCACTTCAAAAGTCGATCCGTGGGGAGGGGTGTCCAGAATTCTCTGACAAGCAAAAAAAAAAAAAAAAAGTAAAAAAAAAAAAAATTCTGTCAAAAGTTGTCAGGGGGAGCACTCTGCCCCCCCCCCTTGGATACGCTAGTCTTATCGGGTATGTCACAATCGACTCTTCAAATTGCCAATTTGAGATTTGCTTAAACTTACTGATCTCATTTTTCAAACATTAATATTTTTAAAATTAATCTTATTCTTTCTTATTCCTTGTCTGATTTCTTTCAAACTTTCACCATCCTGTTTTCCTCATTTTTCTGCTTTCACGCAAATCATCTTATTACCCAGGCAGGATTGCCCTTGAAGCTTTTCGTCTTGCATTCTGATGAGCTCTTGACGAAAGTCAGAAATAACAGAAAGCCAATCGGACAATATAGGCCTAAATGGCGAGAAACAAAAAGAGCAAAAAATATATTAATAATAATAATAACATTATTATTATTATTATTATTATTATTATTATTATTATTATTATTATTATTATTATCATTATCATTATTGTTATTATTATTATTATTATTATTATTTTTATTATCATTATTTTTATAATTATTATTATTATTATTATTATTATTATTATTATTATTATTATTATTATTATTATCATTATTATTATCAGTGTCTTACTTGTAAAATTCAATCTATGTCCATAATGCACTGGTGACGTTATACTGCTACGGTAGTTGAATGCTCATGATGCTTGGTTTGTAGTCCAAATTTTCGCCGTTCCTTCTTTTTATTCATGTGAGACCCGTACAAAACCTACAGCACGCAAGCCAGCTATACACGCGCTATGCACAGACCGCGATAACCCCACTTAATACAAAAACTGCCATATGTGTTTTTTAAGGGTTCTGCTCGCTATTTGTAAGGACCGCTATTCATTATTTTAGTCACGCGTTATGGATAGCGTTCCTTATGAATGACAGTCCTTGTGAATAGAGAGGTAATTTCTTTATGGTTCGCTCGCTATTTATAAAGGACCGCTAATCATTTAGTCACGCGTTATGGATAGTGTTCCTTATGAATAAAGGTCATTATGACTAGCGAGGTTACCCCCTTTTTAACTGGTGGTTTACTGCGACATGTGTGAACGAGCCTTGAGGTTGATTTTTAAAAGTTTTTAGCATTGTTTTGATCCCTTATCCCATGTAGCTAGCATTTATACATGTAGTGTATGCATTTATTGGTTTATCAAATCATGCCAAGGGGGTGTTTCATAAAGTTGTTCGTAAAGTTACACATAACTTTACAACGAATTGAATATGAAGTGCCAGATAGGATGCTAAAAGTTTTTCTTGATGTTTTAACAAAGTGCCTGTATTTCAAATAACCTCAATTAAATTATGGCAAAAAAATACTTTGCATTAAAACTGTTATAATAAGAATATTAATCTACATATGCACAGTTCAGCTTTAGTGGATGTAGTTAAAATGATTGAGCATCTCATTTAGCTTGTCATATTTAAGTCATTCGTACAGTCCTTAACTGGGCGTTGTGGCGTGCGCCTGTAATCCAGCTAACAGTGGAAGTTATTAACTGATTCAGCAGACCCAGGTTCGAAAGTGAGTCACGTCTTTCGAATGGTGACGTTAAAGGTCGGTCCCAGTTGTAAATAATCATATCTGATTCATACACGTCTGTAAAAACCCAATTGCACACACACACACACACACACATGCGTAACTTTACGAACAACTTTATCAAAACACCCCCAGGGTAATAATACTATTTTGTATAGGCGCCTTGAGCATCCCCTGGAATGGATACGTGCGCAATATAAATGTAGTTATTATTATTATTATTAATATTATATCAAATTATTGATCATTTTGACATGGAAAAGTAATAATCAAATATGTAACAAAAACATTACAGTTATGTCTAAATAATTTTCTTGTTTCTCGTGTGTTTTAGAAAGTTTTTTTTTTCTTTTTTACTAAGTATGATAAGATGTGGACCATAGGATCATATATTTTTACTACACTACATCTTTAGTACTAGTAGTAGTAGTAGTTGTTGTTTTTGTTGTACATTTAGTAGAGTAGCACATGCAGTAGACTAGTAAAAGCAGTAGTAGGGTCTGAGCCAAAAGTATAGTCAACATAAACCCTAAATTTTTCAAACTGACATTTTTGTTTACCTTTTTATATCATATGAAAGCTGAGAATCTGTAGTTTATGAATATGTACATGTGTCATCATGATCATGTCCCATATTTCGGAATATTACCTTTGAAATGGGAAAAGGCGCCGTCAATAAAATTTGTAGTTGGAATACTCCATGTAATAGTATTTTTGGCGTAATGTCAATGCCCGACTTTACTACGTGCAGGGGTTAACCGGACATGGATCCTCCAAAATGTCAAAAAGTTTCCAAATATTGCACAATCTGATTCCAATATATATGTACACATATATCACCGCAGAAATGATCACAAAACTACTTGGCTACCATAATTAAGCGAGATTTCGGATTGTTCTCTGAGTGAATTGCAGAGATGGTACAAATTTATCCAGGTGAGATGACGAGTATATAATGTAAAGTAGTGAATTGTAGAAATTGCTTTAAATGGAGTGCAGGAAACAAATTCAGAAATGTGGAGACGACTTTCTCAAATTATCGTGTTAACTCGATGAGAAAACTTTGAGAGGTGTCTTTAGCAAAGATGGAGATGAAAAGTGTTTGTTCTTATCCCTTTGCTAGTGAAGCAAGATGAAGAAGAAAGCTAGGGAGTGTTGTTGTAATTCCTTGACTTGAGGGTGAGTCAATAATGTGGGATGGACATGGCTATGCGGTTCGGTGTAAAAATGTCAGAGGTAAAAATGTCATACGAAAGAATGTTAGAAGTAAATATATCAGAGGTAATTCTAAATCATCAAGTTGATTCTCTTTCATCCTCTCATTACAGGGTATTTTATGAGTAAACGCTTCTAACCTCTTTGGCCACTTGTGGCTGGAGGGGTCAGGAGCGTCTTTACAAGTAAAGTACACATATCCTTAATGCTGGGTTACACTGGCCACGATTTGAGAGAATCGCGAAGAGTGTGTGTGTGTGTGGGGGGGGGGGGGGTTGTGGGATCGAAACGTAATGATCTTAAGGGAGCTTTGTGGAATCGTGATGAGCGTGATGAGCGTGACAAAATGTTTGACTGTCAAAAATTTTGCCAGGATTATCACAATTTGACGCCAAACCTTGAGAGAGCGTGATAGAACGTGGGTATCGTAGTAGAGCTTAACTTAACAGACTTTGATGGGCCATCATAGTAGGGGATCTTGGTGAATTTGGAACCACGATTCCTTCAAGTTTCACTACGATCCCACCGTCACGTTTCTATCACTCTCTACCACGCTCTGCTACGATTTGTCAAGACATATTGAGCAGCAAAGGGAATTTCATCACGCTGACACATTCTGCTACGATCATGACTGTGAGTTCCCTTGCGATTCCCACGATGTGTATGGAAGGGCTCCAGCGCTTCCCATGACTCAGTGCGTTTTCAAACTTCTCAGCTTAGACCAGCTATAGTGTTTGGATTTGATTTGTAGAACAATTTTCAAAGTTTTACCATCAAAGATTCCAGCGAAAAGTAAGGTCTCTGCCAATAATGACAAGGCTTCTCCACCTCACCTCCACCACTACACTGCCAGCAGCTGAAGAAAACCGAACAGAAGTCCTTGGAGAGGCAGTGCCAACATCACCTACCCGTACTGAGAAAGTAGGAAAGCAAAGGGGAGCGTAGAAAAAGAAAAAAAAATCGTGGAACTCCCCGTTTTTTGTTAATCGTGCAGATCGTGGCCATCGTGTCCAAGTGTAAATTGACATTCACTCTGTCATATTTACCTCTGACATTTTTACCTCTGACACTTTTTCCTGGCACCGACTATGCAGCTGACCACTTGTTGATGAATAAATTTGATAACATAGGAGTGGTAGTGACCTCTGGCATAAATCAGGGCAATGTCCTCTCAAAATAACTTTGTACAATCGGAAGTGAAAGTGAAGGAAAAAAAAGATGAAGTGAGGATGAGGAAGATACTACACCATAGTAATGGAATCGTCATCATGAAGTCTTGTGTATGGTGTGGCACTGTTCTTCAATCTAAACTTCATATATAAATGGAAATATTCAGCATGTGGCATTTCTTATTTTTTAGTAATGACGATAAATCCTATCAAATTCCGTCATGTTGCGCTGATATGACTTTTGGCTCAGACCCAGTAGTAGTAGTATGTTAGAAATAGTAGTAGTATAGTAGTAGTAGTAGTAGTAGTAGTAGTAGTAGTAGTAGTAGTATAGTAGTAGTAGTAGTAGTAGTAGTAGTAGTAGTAGTAGTAGTAGTAGTAGTAGTAGTAGTAGTAGTAGTAGTAGTAGTAGTATAGTAGTAGAAGTAGTAGTATAAGAAGAAAAAGTTATAGTAGTACTTATAGTAGTGCTAGTATAGGTTTTCCCACGCAATTTCGTCAAAATTGCATCCGATTTAACGATGCGATCATTCAATTTTTGGAGCGAATTTGTATGATCACTGAGATCAACATTCAAAAAGCTAACTAGTTCATTCAATTTAATTTTATTAGCATGCGATTTCATAATTTTCTCACATTAACAGATAAACGTGTAAAAAGCGCGTTCAAATTAAAAATGCACGTAAAATACATTCAAATTCGCACCAGCACCGCGCTGATTCATATTCACTAATAGGCAAGCATTTATAGCATTTGGGCAGTGTTTTTCGTTACTGCTTATGTTCTTTGCAATTTGCATTTGTTTGAATAAATTATGCAAACTTTATATGGACCATAAAATGGGACCTTTGCCTTATATGATATCTGTAATATTTCTTTACATTTTTGTAAAAACATAACTTGTAAGCATGTTGATATTTGTTGGTGAAGAAATAAATCAATCAATCACTCAATCAATATTGAAATTTCGCGTTCCTCTGACAAACCGCCATCGAAGCAACAGCTCGTATAACTGCACTTTCATACACATACATTTATTTATACACGACTATGGCGACGGCTCGAGGAGAGTACATGCATATCTCGAAAACGGACAGGTTGGCTGAAGCATTTGACAACCAGCAAGACTACCTAGAACTGGCCGACACTCTAGGAATAAACAGGTCTACGGCTAGGTCGACGTATGTGGACACGGGAGGCTGGGTCCAATACCAAGGGAAGGGGCCTGAAATGTGAAAATGGATGTGGACATACGCAACCATTTGGAGAACATAATAAGCAAATAATTATCGTTGGTGAAGGTGATGGGACAAACTATCACTTCCCAGGCGATCTGGACGTAGCTGTCTTTCCGAAGAGAAGCTGAGGAAAGATAGCGTTATACATTCAGATCACCGAGGAAGTGATAGTACGTCTCATGGCCTGAAATCAATAGGTGATTATTTGCTTTATATTCCACATCTGAAACATTTAACTGGTACGAGAAAGACAATTATTATCTACTTCTACTTCTACATAAGCGCGCGATTGGGCAATGCCCGCTTATTTTAGTACACCTATGGAGCTATTCGTAAAGGTCAAGCACTTTCATTTTGCGCGTACCCAAAATATTGATATCGCATCGTGACTCTGTAATAGACTGAAAAGATCAGCGAAACACATAAGCACTATTCTGTCAAGGTCACGAACTTTTCTTCTCTGGTCGATTGATTGGGAGAACTTCATTTCATCACGTGATTACCTTTTGACCAATCTAACAGCAAGATTCTTAGTATGTGGAATATAATTTACGTTTAACCACTCTTAACGCTTCGACAAAATAATGAAGGAGAACAGTGGCATAACAAGAGGGGCAAAACTTCCGAGGAAATGCTGAGCGGAAACTGCATGGAAGGAGATTCGTAATTTTCCGGCTCGCAAGCCCTTCCGCTCAGAGGGGGGGGGGGGGGGGGGGGAGTGATGAGAAAAAACAAATTAGCCATCCCTCCAAAAGTCGCTCGGGGGAGGTGTGTTACCAGATTTTATGGGGTCCATTTTTCCTCCATAATTCTCTGACAAGCAAAAATAAGGTGAATATGACGTGAAATAAATTAGGTAGGAATTACATAGAACTACAGAACTTGTTTATGTTAATTGAATTCGAACGTTCAAAGTGCGAAGGTGTGTGCCTATAAATGAAATCGAAATTGGTATTTGGGACGAAGATGAACGTCTATCCAGCTGTTGGTAGTGGAGGGGTTGGTAGATTTGGTGGTTAAGGTAGTGATGTTGGGCATGGTAGAACTTAGAAGTGGTGATGATTGATGATAAAATTGCTAAGAGCTATATACTTATTTATGTTTGGCGCTTCTTGTAACCCCCCCCCCCCCCCCCCGCTCTCTCTCTCCCTCTCTCTCTCTCTATCTCTTATTAGAAGTCGATGCCCTTAGATTGAAATTTATTACGCGGTTTATCTGAAATTAAAACTATTAAAGTTAGGTAATACATATCTTTTAATACGTGTAGATAAAATAAAAGTTCTTGATGCGGGTACATTATTTGTAGCTTACATGATATTTCTACGTCTATATATGTCTGGAGAGCATGGTTATCAACATTTGAGCTTCATGATAATAATTATGATGCAATAGCCTTGGAAGTAATAATTTTATATTGGCGTGGTGAATAATGACTCGCATCAGAATTTTAAGGACTGAGCTACACAGAAGACAACTTTTGGAACCAATACTGCTGGATTTAAGTTGTACATCCTTTGTTTCTGGGGGTGTGATTTTTTTTTGAGCGGGGGCAGCAATGGCAGAGGGCAAAATTACTTTGATTTTGATCCTCGTATCTGCCCGTTGGATGGTAGGGCAATGTGGTAAGTAACGCGTGCGATAGATTTCATATCAGTCATACAAATGAAAAACAGTAAAAACTGCAGATCAATGCTATAACGTTATAGTGGCGTAGCGTGAATCAAGTCACTGTGGGGGCACTGGCATCATGGGGGGGGCACCGGTCTCAGTCGGAAAATTCAAGGCGAATTTACTAGGCCACTGATTAGGGGGAGGGTGCGGAAAGGGGTCCTATCGCCCTCTTTTCTCGCCCTTTTTGCTTCTCTCTTTCCTTTTCTCTCTCTTTCTCTTTTTTTTTTTTTTTTTTTTTTTTTGACATGCGATAGGGGGAGGGGGAGCACTACGCCGCTGAACTTTATTTAACAATATTCTTTTTTACATCGAGCTTGAATCGTCAATGATGTCTTTCAAAGTTTCCAAAAATATTATTTCCTTGGTCACTGTTGGTCATCTGATGCAGACTTGCGCACACACAAGGTGTGCACGTTTTCCGTTGTGGGGCGGGTCTATTGCCCCCTCCAATTAATGCTTTTGGAGAGCGTTTTTTTTCGGTAGATAAAAATGACAGAATGCTATATACTAATGCAGGGGAAAATTTGTTTTTATTGAAATAAACTAGCAGCACCCGTGGAAAATCCATGGGATCTGGGGGCAAAAAAATACATGTATTGAGAAATTACACTGTTTAAATTGTGTTTTATTTAACTTATATTGATTGAATGGGATAAACATATTACAATGTTTTTGTTACCAAATAATCATATTCAGACTATGTTTTAGTGCAACTTTAGGGTTGTATATTAGTGTAATATTCAATTGAATGATAGGTCAATACGTGTACATGAATATCATGTATTTTTTAATTAATAAGACGAATGCTTAATAATTATGGTTCTATGGGTAATGGTTTCTAGAAGAAAGATTGGGTAATTTTTGTTTTTCATCTAAGTTAATGTTTAGTTTCTCTGGTATCTATCTTAGATTCTTTTAGTATTGTTTTATTAGTTAAAGAGAATAATACATGTAGTATTAAGAGGAAAATAAGTTTAAGATTACAAAATATTATTCTTACTATAGAATATGTCACATACTTTTTTTTTGAAAGCTAACAGTCTGTTGTTTTTAATGTGTTCTTTGGGCTAATATAATTTATCATTTTATGTCTTATATAGTGGTGATTATGTATAATACACTTTTGCTGATGAGAGAGATTGCATATACTGTTTTTATGTAAGAAATAACAATATATTTGTTTCAAAACTTGTTTCCACGTGAAAATCACGGGCCCAATAATACTGTGAAATTAATCTTATGCTATATTAGCTAATGCCTTTTAACTTCCATGAACATTGTTTAATGTTTGTGTGTTTATTGAAACAATTTTTTACCTGTCCTGTCCCACCCCGTTCCCATAATATCACCCAAGGAGAAACGTGAGCGAAGTTGCCTGATGCCTAAACATATGAAATTCTACCGTGCCATCCATTGCATTTTTTTTTTTAATGAAACATGATTTGCAAAAGTCATAATCCAATTTACTCACATACCCCCGAATATTTGAACCCCCAGATAAAATTGTGAATCCACCCCTTAATAGGCCTATTTGTAGACAATTATGGATGGTGAGTGCAGGCCCTATCATGCCCCCTTCCCTCCCTCTATATGAAGAGTTTCATTCCAAAAGGAGTTAAATCCACATTTAGTGTTTTTGAGTAGATTAAGGTTTTTTTTAATTTACCACTTTCCCTTGTCCACTGTTACTTTATCTTTATACATGTGGCAGGGCTATTGTCTTAGATTACTTCATCCATAATGTTTTCAAGAATCTAGCAATGAATTTCAATTTTTATGAAATTTTTATAATTTCAATTTCCATGGATTTATTCCTTTTAGAATGAAACCTTAGTCAATTGTCCTTTTCTACGCATTTAAACTCCTTTAACAATAGGAATTCCCTTACGAAAATGTCCTGTGGTACTTTCTGTGGTAGTTGTATTTACCACACAAAAAACCACAGGAGTACCTGATACCACAGGAAGTCGTGTGGTAATGTACAACAGACTTGTGTGGTCATGTAAACGGCGGGTTGTGGTATCTATGTAATCCTGTGGTATTTCCTGTGGTACACACTGTTACCACACAAAATACCACAGGGCTACCTATACCACAGCTGCACATGTGGTAATGTATCACAAAGATGTGTGGTAATGTGAACGGCTGGCTGTGGTATCCTGCAGTCCTGTGGTATTTCCTGTGGTACAAAATGTTACCATACACAGTGATATGTGATACCACAGCTGCCAAGGTGGTAATGTACCACAGACTTGTGTTGTAATGTGAACGGCTGCTTGTGGTAATTAATCGTGTCGTATTTCCTGCGGTACACATTGTTACCATACAAATACCACAGGGCTATCTGATACCACAGCTGCACATGTCGTAATGTACCACTTGTGTGGTAATGTGAATGGCTGGCTGTGGTATCATGTAGTCCTGTGTATGGTAACATTTTGTACCACAGAAAATACCACAGTACTGTGCAGATACTACAGCCAGCCATTCACATTACCACACAGGTTTGTGGTACCACATGCGCGGCTGTGGTATTAGATAGCCCCGTGGTATTTTGTGTGGTAAAAATGTGTACCACAGGAAATACCACAACGTTACATGGATATCACAGCCTGCCGTTCACATTACCACACAAGTTTGTGGTACATTACTACACGACTTCCTGTGATATCAGGTATTCCTGTGTGGTAAATACAGGTACCACAGATAATACCACAGGATATTTTCGTAAGGGTACCGTGCAACGAGTTAAAACACACCCCAAAAAATGTTGATAATCTTTTATTCTTTTCTTCTTTTTTTTTTTCTTGTGAGAAAATAAAGAATAATCTTAAACACCCCCTTTAAAAATCCTGAGGACGCCACTGAGTTTGAACAAAGAAATAATCTTAAATAAAATCCTTGAGTCCGCGTTTGGAATTTTTAATGAATAATGTTTGAAATACAGAAACGAATTCAACGGCTTTAAAATAATTATAGCCAGGAGCCTGTCCCGAAATAGTCACCCCATTTTACACATGAGATTTGACCCCTAAAAGTTACTTAGATGATCAATGTCATTCACAAAAAGCTTGTCAGCTCGAACGAAGCCGCCGGGTTTGGGCCACAGAGCCCCACCCCCCCCCCCCCCAAGAGACCCCAAAGTCGGGTCGATTTCAACCATACACAAATTAGAGAGCTTGCAAGGTATTTGTGTAGTTAACACATAAATGGTAAAATTCAGCATGGCCGCCACATAATCCAGATATTTAACAAGCCCCTCTATTATGTCTTGTCAAACAGGTGCAGATGGACCATGGTTGTGTTTACATAATCCTCAGTGTATCATTTGACTACTTTTGAGAAAGCAATACAATTTTCACAATTTAACATATTATTATTTGAAATGATCAGTTGACAGTAAATTGCACCGCATCAAAGTTACAATACTCAAGATTGTACTATGTAAATTTGACCTGCATTGAATTACACACACACGATTTATTAAAGTCATAATGCAAAAAAAAAAAAGTGGGTTTCTCTACATCCAGAGCATTTTGGGCAGTAAAACTTGGTTTAGGGGCACATGGTGTTTTTTTTCAGGGGCGTGTTGCATTAATATTTTTGTAATGTACATCCATACCTCTTCCTTCTGACAAAATTTGGTCCATGGATCTTAAAGGGATTCGGTAACTTTGTGGAGGCTTGATTTAATAAATTGTTGAATTTTGATATCTGTCTTGTGTAATGATGTTCAGAAGGATAAATAAATAGGCATAGAAATTTTTTCAAATTATAATGCTATTATTAAGATGTCTATGACTGAATACTCCCATTTACGAAAGTGTATGGCCATACGCTTTAGTCTAACACTGAGTCTATGGAGGAAAATGAGTCTGGCATTTCCGGTCACTTGCATAAGTTTACTTTTGTGAAGAACATGATGGTTTTGAATTCCTCCCCCCCCCCCCCCCTTGGCTTCACTTTTACACCATATTACATACACTGATAGCATGTACGGCTAGGCGGCTCAGATTTAATCAAGCCTCTACAAAGTTACCAAATCACTTTAAGGGGAAAAATTTTCCCCAATTTTTAGGGGCAGTCTGACAATCCATCCCGACGGAAAATGTCAGTTTTTGTGTTTTGGTAATGTATAGCCATACACCTTCCTTCTGACAAAGGTTAGCGCGTATGTAAGATGGGTTGAAATCGGCCCGACTTTGGGGCCAGCTTTTTTTTTTTTTTTTGGGGGGGGGGGTTCTGGGGGCCAAACCCGGCGGCTTCGTTCGAGCTGACAAGTTTTTGTGAATGACATGGATAGTCCAAGTAAGGGGGTCTATATGTAAGATTGGGGGACAGGCTCCCAGACTAGTAGGAACGCTATCCGAATTTACATACAATTTACTTTATATACATTAGCTATATTTCCCGTTTCTCCATCCATTATTTTTATTCACATTTCTGTGGGTTTTTTTTTTTTTTATTATTTTCTTATTTCTTGTAATCACTGCTTCAGTAGTGTCAACGCTGGTTTCTACCACATTGTTCGAACCGACGACAGGCCTTACATCAACGATACATGTACAATCGGAAGCCGTGACGTCAGAGACTGCCGCTGCTGGTAAACAATAGATTGTTTTTTTTTTTTAATCTAGGAATAAATTTTAGAGGGATATTTAAGGCCTAGTCATCTCTCTTTTTTTGGGGGGGGGGGTATACTAGTTTATCATTTAAAAACTAATCTTGGGTTCCGGTGATGGGATTGATTTTGGAGAGGAACTAATATTAAAAATTCAATTTCGATAACTTGTTCAAAATCTCATTTACTGTAAAAGAAACCGAATGAAGAACTGCATGCTTGGGACAATTCGTGGTAAACTACGTGGTTTACTGCCTGCATGGAAAGAGAAGAGAAGCTGCCTTCACCTGAGTAGTAAGACCGCATGCTGCGTGTGAAACCACCATCTCAGTAAACATATCTGTAAACTTGAGAGTGTTTAAATCGGAGGGGCCCGATTTGTCCCGGAAAAATAATATCAACGTCCTCTATAATACCTTAGTCCGCCATACCGAGCCCAAACCGACTTCAGACCAGACGGATTTATGGCCATTGGGGGTAATTCTATTCCGTCTGTAGTCGGTCTGGCGTTGGTCTCGTCGAAGTGAATGTGGTGTAAAGCCTAAAGAAAGAAGTGACATAGTAACCTCTTCAGACCGACGGTGAGTGGCTCGGCACTCATTCTGCTATATATATCCATCCAAGACTGAGTCGTCGTCATCCCGAAACCACACTACATTTCCATTAATCTTAAAGGGTCATGAAGGAACCCCATAGTCTCTCCTACTCAAGATTGAGATAAAGATGACTACTGTTAATTTCTACCTGCGCCTTGAGCACTCCACAGAGTGGATTTGGCGCTATATAAGTTAAATGTATTATTATTATTATTATTAATATATGTATATATATATATATATATATATATATATATATATATATATGTATATATATATATATATATATATATATATATATATATATATATATATATATATAGTCCCTCCATGCGCTGCAAAGTGATGGGACTTCCCTCCAAATAATTATATCAACTACTCCACATATACTCTCTCTCTCTCTCTCCGGAATTAATGTTCCAATTGGTCATCGATATTCCGACTCAAGCATCAAGACCAGGAACCATGGGAACAGAACAGAACAGAGCCCATCTATCATGTCTATTTACTAAATAACATTAAATGCATGCTCTCGACAGTTTCCATGTGCATTGTCTCAAAATAACCGCTTAATATGTGTACAGTATATGTACAAAATGATTTCGATATCGCACGCAGCGAAGTTCCTTACAGGTCGGTTTTTCAGAAATTGGTGAAGGGTGCGCGCATTATTGCAGAACTGTTGATGGTAAAATCAAAGTCCACTCTAGGTAACTGATAACACCAGTTATCGGGGAAACACCAGTATGGTGTCGAATTGCCCATGAAAACCCACGATTATGTGTCTTCGAAATACTCTTGGATATATTTAAGAGTTCCACAGAGCATCAAAATTGCTTCGTGCATTCTTTTTCATATTCTGTATAAAATCGTCTGTAATGAAATGAAATGAAATTGGTAATGTCCTACCCAAATGCACGTATTTCTGTTTTTAAAACATGGACTACTTTCTATGAAATATGTCTTTCCAGATGCACGCCCTTTGGGCTTAGAAAGTGGTGCCATCCCAGATTCGAGCTTCAGTGCTTCGAGTCAGTACAACTCAGGACATGGTCCATGGAGAGGGCGTCTAAACATAGCTGCAGAACCAGGCTTTTGTGGATGCTGGGCAGTACTGACAACCGACGAAAATCAGTTTATACAGGTAAGCGATTGCGTTTATTAATTTCTTTCTTGTATATTTGTAGTCCTTCCTCATAAAATGAGATAAACTTGATATTAAATGATGAACTTCATACTCATATTTCGAATTTTGTTCAGTAATAATACAGAGACATTGTATTGTTTTGTACAAAGCGATTAATATTTATATTTTATCATCATTCATTTATTTCATATATTAATAATATTACATTCATCATTATCCTTTTTATTGTTATCGTTATAATTATCAGTATTGTCATTATTACTATTATCTTTGATTTGATTTGATTTGATTTATTTATTTAAACACGGTATAAGCCCACTTCAGCTACTTGGCTGGTTTTACAATGGGGCCGTGTATCAATAAAATACAATGAAAAATAAATATAAATACAAGTATCAAAACAACAATTACATGCATAGAAAAAAAAAAGATAGAATAATACATACAGAAATCATAGGGCTTAGAAAAATATTACAAAACATATCAAAATGAAAGAGTTCAGTATAAAGGTATAAAAATTGAAATATATAAACATATTTTAAAGATATGTAATATGAAATATGAAAAATAAAATACGATAAAGTAATGTGAAATGACACAAAATATATAATTTGGTTATGTTAAAAATAAGGAAATCTATCACGTATTTAATGTCTCGATAAAATAAGGCAAAGAGGAACTATTACAAAAAAACAAATTAAAACAGAGTAAAAAGTTAAAGGAATAAAATCACAAACAAGGTAAGTTTTTGGTGTCTCAAAATTAATTTAATTTTAATTTAATTTTATATTAGTTTTATATTAGTTTATTAGTTTACCTTTCCATTCCACAACCATAAGATGTAATAGTATTTATATTTCCGAAATGCAAAAAGAAAAGAAAAGAGAAAAGAAATCATTCTGTAGTTCGACAAATTGTACGTTAAAGCATCATAAGAAGTTTATGGGTTGATTGCTCTTTATCTAGCGAAACTGTATTTTTAACAAATTAAGGAGAAGCAATATTCCCATATACCAGTTTAGATTTAAAATCACCTATATGAGGGGCGCTTTGAATCTCCTCTGAAAGTGAGTTCCATATTTGGGCACCTCTATACATAAATGTGCGTTTGCCTGATTTAGTTTTTGGACGACTAATATCAACACAAAGCCTGCTTTGTCGCGTATCATAGATATGTTTTATGTGTGAAAATTTCTCACTTAGATAAGGCGGAACTTGGTTTGTCATAACCTTATACATCATTACAGCAATATTATACTTTCTCCTCTCGGCGAGCGATTCCCAATTCAAAAGATCTAGGTTTTCTTTTCCTGATGATAACCAAGATCTATTATTGATGAGGCGGGCTCCTCGGTTTTGAATTCTTTGAAGTGTGTCTAGCAATGTTTTCCCACAATTTCCCCAAGCAACATCACAATTAAATAGGTGGGATGACACTAATGCATTTGTATACCATTTTCAGTGTCTCGTTATTTATTGTTATAAATTATTATTGGTACTATTGTTAGTATTATTATTACTACTACTACTACCCCTACTCCTACTAAGATTGTTGTTATTATCGTCATTATTGTAATTGGTGTCATTCCCATCATAGTATTTGCACTGCAGTTATGTTTATTGTCATTATTACCATTATTATTATCATTATTATTATTCCCATCAAAGTATTTTCATTGCAGTAAATTCTATAATTAGTAGTAGGAGTAGTAGTACTTCTACTACTACAATTGTTGTTATTATCACCATTATAGTAGTTTTTTATTGCGGGTAATTTTTATCACTATAATTACCATCATCATTTTATTATTATTATTATTATTATTGTTATTATTATTATTATTATCATTATTATTATCATTATCATCATTATTACCATTACCTTTATTATCATTATAAAAACCTAAGGTTGATCTGTTAACTACTTACCGCATCGCTGGAGTGGCAACGCAAGGTCGTCAGGATTACCCGCAATGGGTAACTAGCTTCAAGATTGCCTGCAGTATGGACAGTATAAACTTTGATACAGTGAAAGACCCCGTCTACCCTAAAGCCGACAAGGTGGGTGTCAATTTGTCTATAATATTGTTAAATACACCCCCCCCCCCCACCAACAAAAAAAAAAAAAAATAAATAAATTTAAAAATGGGGCCAGAAATAAAATATTTACATTTAGATGTAGTTTCCCATATTAGAAGGACAGTCATTCTTTACAAGCATAACAAACATTGTAAACATGATATCATTTACTTTCATGAAATTTCACCAACTTTATTTATTGTACAAATATTATGTAATAAGCCTGGCCCCGTTGCATAAAACTTACCGTTAATGGTAACTCTGCTATCAATGGTAACTACCATGGTAACATCACTCAACAGCCAATCAAAATCAAGGTTTCCATGGGAGTTACCGTTGATGGCAAAGTTACCGTTAATGGTAAGTTTTATGCAACGGGGCCCATATCAGCGAGCATATGAACCTCAATGAAGAAAGCCAATCGCTGTTGAATTTCAAGCCGCTATTATTGTGAGATGGGCTTGTAATATATATATTATTCATCACAGGTTATGACTGCAAAGAAAATATTTCAATCCGAGATAGGAGTACTGTCATACATGTCATAGTGATCTTTCCTTTCTTCTTTTTTTTTTCGCTGTAGATCTTTCCTGCCAATAGTGACCAAAACACCGTGGTGTACAACAGCTTGCCCGTGGCAATGCTATGCCGATATGTCCGCCTACTACCTGTCACCTGGAAAAATTCGATTTCCATGCGTATGGAGCTCTATGGAGAAGGGCCTATTGAAGGTGAGTTGCAACTCAGCCTACAGATCGAAAAGAGGGAATTCTATAGGACACAATTCTATGTCCATATATTAACGCAGTGAAACCGAGATTCTTATTCAATGTTTATACTCTCGTCAGCAAACACACCTGCCCCGAAAAACCGCGATTTAGGGACACTAGTGCATACTTATCGTGCAACTTCCTTTTTCATAAAGGTTTCGGTAGTAGCTTTGGTTTTATTTTTAAACCATAAACCCTATGAAGAAGGGCCTATCGAAAGTGAGGTGCAGGAGTCAACTCAGCCTACAGTCCTTCAAAACGGTTTAGATTGTTTTGGTTTAATTTTGAAATCACAAACTTTCAGAACGTAAGAATACATTCGTGCCAGTACTACGCTGCCATCTGCTAACTGATCTCATCTGTTGAAGATGTAGTCTGAACATAGGTGTACAGGGGGGTGGTGGTGTTTTAGGTGTTCAAACATCCCCCCTTCAGATGTTGAAACAGCCCCCTTTAACAGTGTTTGAGGTGTTTACAAATGAAACAAAAGCTTTTCAACCCCAAAATGCTTTTCCTGTTTTTTTTTTGTTTTTTTTTTTTTTTTTTTTTTTTTTTTTTGGGGGGGGGGGTTGTCAGAGAATTTTTGAGTTAAAACACACCCCAGAAAGGCTGATAACCTTTTATTCTTATCTTCTTCTTTTTTTCTTGTCAGAAAATAAACAATAATCTTCAACACCCCCCTTTAAAAATCCTGAGGATGCCACTGAGTCTGAACAAAGAAATAATTTTAAATAAAATCTTCGAGTCCGCGTTGGAATTTTAGATGAATAATGTTTGAAATACAGAAACGAATTCTACGGCTTTACAATATAGGCCAGGAGTCTGTCCCGAAATATTCACCCCATTTTACATATGAGATTTGACTCCTTAAAGTTACTTAGATCATCCATGTCATTCACGAAAAGCTTGTCAGCTCGAACGAAGGCGCCGGGTTTCGGCCACAGAGCCCCTCAAAAGGGCCCCACAGTCGGGTGGATTTCAATCATAGACAAATGAGAGAGCTTGCAAAGTATTTGTGTAATTAACACATGAATGGTAAAATTCAGCATGGCCGCCACAGAGCCCAGATACCTAACAAGCCCCTCTATTATGTCTTGTTAAACAGGTGGAGATGGACAATGGTTGTGTTTACATATCATTAGACTACTTTTGAGAAAGCAATACAATTTTCACAATTTAATGTATTATTATTGATCATTTGACAGCAAATTGCACCGCAAGAAAGTTACAATACTAAAGATTGTATTATTTAAATTTGACCTGCATTGAATTACACACTCAGGATTTATTAAAGTCATAATGCAAAAAAGGGGTTTTCTCTGCATCCAGAGTGTTTTGGGCAGCAAAGCTTGGTTTCGGGGCACATGGTGTGTTTTTTCAGGGGCGTGTTACACCCCCTTCCCGATGGAATTTTGGCAGTAACTGTTTTTATATTTATGTAATGTACATCCATACCTCTTCCTTCTGACAAAATTTGGTCCATGGGCCTTAAGGGGAAAAATTTCCCCCAATTTTTAGGGGCAGTCTGACAACCCATCCCGACGGAAAATGTCAGTCTTTGTGTTTTGGTAATGTAAAGTCATACACCTTCCTTCTCACAAAGTTTGGCGCATATGTTAGATGGTTTGAAATCTGCCCGACTTTGGGGCCCTTTTGGGGGGCTCTGGGGGCCAAACCCGGCGGCTTCGTTCGAGGTGACAAGCTTTTTGTGAATGACATGGATAGTTTAAGTAATTTTAGGGGTCTTTATTTAAAATGGGCAGACAGGCTCCCAGACTAGTAGGAACGCTATCCAAATTTACATACAATTCACTTTATATACCCTAGATAATTTCCCGTTTCTCCATCCATTAGTTTTATTCACATATCTTTGGGGGTTTTTTTTAAATTATTATTTCTTGTGACCATTGCTTCAATAGTGTCAACGCTGGTTTCTACCACATTGTTCGAACCGACGACAAGCCTTACAACAACGATACCTGAACAATCGGAAGCCGTGACGTCAGGAACCACCACTGCTGGTAAACAATAGATTGTTTCTTTTTTTTAAATCTAGGAATAAATTTTAGAAGCATATTTAAGGCATAGTTATCTTTCTCTTTTTTTTGGGGGGGGGGGTACACTAGTTTATTATTTAAAAACTAATCTTGTGTTCCTGGTGATGAGATTGATTTTGGAGAGGAAATGGCTCAAAGTGGAAAAATGCGTTGTTCAGACCAGTAACATATTAACAATTTATTATCGAAAACTTGTTCAAAATCACATTTACTGTAAAAGAAACCGAATGAAGAACTGCATGCTTGGGACAATTCGTGGTAAACTACGTGGTTTACTACCAGCATGGAAAGAGAAGAGAAGCTGCCTTCACCTGAGTAGTAAGATCGCATGCTGCGTGTGGACCCCCATCTCAGGAAACATATCAGTAAACTTGAGAGTGTTTACATCGGACGGGCCCGATTTGTCCCGGAAAAATAATATCAACGTCCTCTATAATACCTTAGTCAGTCCGCCATACCGGGCCAAATCGACTTCAGACCAGACGGATTTATGGCCATTGGGGGTAATTTTATTCCGTCTGTAGTCGGTCTGGCGTTGGTCTCGTCGAAGTGAATGTGGTGTAAAGCCTAAAGAAAGAAGTGACATAGTAACCTCCTCAGACCGACGGTGAGTGGCTCGGCACTCATTCTTCTCTATATCCATCCAAGACTGAGTCGTCGTCATCCCGAAACCACACTACATTTCCATTAATCTTAAAGGGTCATGAAGGAACCCCATAGTCTCTCCTACTCAAGCTTGAGAAAGATGACTACTGTTAATTTCTACCTGCGCCTTGAGCACTCCACAGAGTGGATTTGGCGCTATATAAGTTACATGTATTATTATTATTATTAATACATGTATATATATATATATATATATATATATATATATATATACATAAATATATATATATATATATATACATATATATATATATATATATATATAGTCCCTCCATGCGCTGCAAAGTGATGGGACTTCCCTCCAAATAATTATATCAACTACTCCACATATACTCTCTCTCTCTCTCTCTCCGGAATTAATGTTCCAATTGGTCATCGATATTCCGACTCAAGCATCAAGACCAGGAACCATGGGAACAGAACAGAACAGAGCCCATCTATCATGTCTTTTAACTAAATAACATTAAATGCATGCTCTCGACAGTTTCCATGTGCATTGTCTCAAAATAACCACTTAATATGTGTACAGTATATGTACAAAATAATTTCGATATCGCACGCAGCGAAGTTCCTTACAGGTCGGTTTTTCAGAAATTGGTGAAGGGTGCGCGCATTATTGCAGAATTGTTGATCGTAAAATCAAAGTCCACTCTAGGTAACTGATAACACCAGTTATCGGGGAAACACCAGTATGGTGTCGAATTGCCCATGAAAACCCACGATTATGTGTCTTCGAAATACTCTTGGATATATTTAAGAGTTCCACAGAGCATCCAAATTGCTTCGTGTATTCTTTTTCATATTCTATATAAAATCGTCTGTAATGAAATGAAATGAAATTGGTAATGTCCTACCCAAATGCACGTATTTCTGTTTTTAAAACATGGACCACTTTCTATGAAATATGTCTTTCCAGATGCACGCCCTTTGGGCTTAGAAAGTGGTGCCATCCCAGATTCGAGCTTCAGTGCTTCGAGTCAGTACAACTCAGGACATGGTCCATGGAGAGGGCGTCTAAACATAGCTGCAGAACCAGGCTTTTGTGGATGCTGGGCAGTACTGACAACCGACGAAAATCAGTTTATACAGGTAAGCGATTGCGTTTATTAATTTCTTTCTTGTATATTTGTAGTCCTTCCTCATAAAATGAGATAAACTTGATATTAAATGATGAACTTCATACTCATATTTCGAATTTTGTTCAGTAATAATACAGAGACATTGTATTGTTTTGTACAAAGCGATTAATATTTATATTTTATCATCATTCATTTATTTCATATAATATTACATTCATCATTATCCTTTTTACTATTATCGTTATAATTATCAGTATTGTCATTATTACTATTATCTTTATTCTATTATTACTTTATAATTATTATTGTTACTATTGTTAGTATTATTATTACTACTACTACTACCCCTACTCCTACTAAGATTGTTATTATCGTCAGTATTGTAATTGGTGTCATTCCCATCATAGTATTTGCACTGCAGTTATGTTTATTGTCATTATTACAATTATTATTATTATTATTATTATTCCCATCAAAGTATTTTTATTGCAGTAAATTCTATCATTATTATTAGTAGTAGTACTTCTACTACTACAATTGTTGTTATTATCACCATTATAGTACTTTTTTATTGCGGGTAATTTTTATCACTATAATTGCCATCATCATTTTATTATCATTATTATTATTATTATTATTATTATTATTATTATTATTATTATTATTATTATTATTATTATTATTATTATTATTATTATTATTATCATTATTATTATCCTTATCATCATCATTACCATTACCTTTATTATAATTATAAAAACCTAAGGTTGATCTGTTAACTACTTACCGCATCGCTGGAGTGGCAACGCAAGGTCGTCAGGATTACCCGCAATGGGTAACTAGCTTCAAGATTGCCTGCAGTATGGACAGTATAAACTTTGATACAGTGAAAGACCCCGTCTACCCTAAAGCCGACAAGGTGGGTGTCAATTTGTCTATAATATTGTTAAATACACCCCCCCCCCCCAACAAAAAAAAATAAATAAAAATTAAATAAATTAAAAAATGGGGCCAGAAATAAAATATTTACATTTAGATGTAGTTTCCCATATTAGAAGGACAGTCATTCTTTACAAGCATAACAAACATTGTAAACATGATATCATTTACTTTCATGAAATTTCACCAACTTTATTTATTGTACAAATATTATGTAATAAGCCTGGCCCCGTTGCATAAAACTTACCGTTAATGGTAACTCTGCTATCAATGGTAACTACCATGGTAACATCACTCAACAGCCAATCAAAATCAAGGTTTCCATGGGAGTTACCGTTGATGGCAAAGTTACCGTTAATGGTAAGTTTTATGCAACGGGGCCCATATCAGCGAGCATATGAACCTCAATGAAGAAAGCCAATCGCTGTTGAATTTCAAGCCGCTATTATTGTGAGATGGGCTTGTAATATATATATTACTCATCACAGGTTATGACTGCAAAGAAAATATTTCAATCCGAGATAGGAGTACTGTCATACATGTCATAGTGATCTTTCCTTTCTTCTTTTTTTTTCGCTGTAGATCTTTCCTGCCAATAGTGACCAAAACACCGTGGTGTACAACAGCTTGCCCGTGGCAATGCTATGCCGATATGTCCGCCTACTACCTGTCACCTGGAAAAATTCGATTTCCATGCGTATGGAGCTCTATGGAGAAGGGCCTATTGAAGGTGAGTTGCAACTCAGCCTCCAGATCGAAAAGAGGGAATTCTATAGGACACTATTCTATGTCCATATATTAACGCAGTGAAACCGAGATTCTTATTCAATGTGTATACTCTCGTCAGCAAACACACCTGCCCCGAAAAACCGCGATTTAGGGACACTAGTGCATACTTATCGTGCAACTTCCTTTTTCATAAAGGTTTCGGTAGTAGCTTTGGTTTTATTTTTAAACCATAAACCCTATGAAGAAGGGCCTATCGAAAGTGAGGTGCAGGAGTCAACTCAGCCTACAGTCCTTCAAAACGGTTTAGATTGTTTTGGTTTAATTTTGAAATCACAAACTTTCAGAACGTAAGAATACATTCGTGCCAGTACTACGCTGCCATCTGCTAACTGCTCTCATCTGTTGAAGGTGTAGTCTGAACATAGGTGTACAGGGGGGGTGGTGGTGTTTTAATGGTTTGAAATCTGCCCGACTTTGGGGCCCTTTTGGGGGGCTCTGGGGGCCAAACCCGGCGGCTTCGTTCGAGGTGACAAGTTTTTTGTGAATGACATGGATAGTCTAAGTAATTTTAGGGGTCTCTATTTAAAATGGGCAGACAGGCTCCCAGACTAGTAGGAACGCTATCCGAATTTACATACAATTCACTTTATATACCCCAGATAATTTCCCGTTTCTCCATACATTATTTTTATTCACATATCTTTGGGGGGTTTTTTTAATTATTATTTCTTGTGACCATTGCTTCAATAGTGTCAACGCTGGTTTCTACCACATTGTTCGAACCGACGACAAGCCTTACAACAACGATACCTGAACAATCGGAAGCCGTGACGTCAGGAACCACCACTGCTGGTAAACAATAGATTGTTTCTTTTTTTAAATCTAGGAATAAATTTTAGAAGCATATTTAAGGCATAGTTATCTTTCTCTTTTTGGGGGGGTACACTAGTTTATCATTTAAAAACTAATCTTGTGTTCCTGGTGATGAGATTGATTCTGGAGAGGAAATGGCTCAAAGTGGAAAAATGCGTTGTTCAGACCAGTAACATATTAACAATTTATTATCGAAAACTTGTTCAAAATCACATTTACTGTAAAAGAAACCGAATGAAGAACTGCATGCTTGGGACAATTCGTGGTAAACTACGTGGTTTACTACCAGCATGGAAAGAGAAGAGAAGCTGCCTTCACCTGAGTAATAAGATCGCATGCTGCGTGTGGACCCCCATCTCAGGAAACATATCAGTAAACTTGAGAGTGTTTACATCGGACGGGCCCGATTTGTCCCGGAAAAATAATATCAACGTCCTCTATAATACCTTAGTCAGTCCGCCATACCGGGCCAAATCGACTTCAGACCAGACGGATTTATGGCCATTGGGGGTAATTTTATTCCGTCTGTAGTCGGTCTGGCGTTGGTCTCGTCGAAGTGAATGTGGTGTAAAGCCTAAAGAAAGAAGTGACATAGTAACCTCCTCAGACCGACGGTGAGTGGCTCGGCACTCATTCTTCTCTATATCCATCCAAGACTGAGTCGTCGTCATCCCGAAACCACACTACATTTCCATTAATCTTAAAGGGTCATGAAGGAACCCCATAGTCTCTCCTACTCAAGCTTGAGATAAAGATGACTACTGTTAATTTCTACCTGCGCCTTGAGCACTCCACAGAGTGGATTTGGCGCTATATAAGTTACATGTATTATTATTATTATTAATACATGTATATATATATATATATATATATATATATATATAGTCCCTCCATGCGCTGCAAAGTGATGGGACTTCCCTCCAAATAATTATATCAACTACTCCACATATACTCTCTCTCTCTCTCTCTCTCCGGAATTAATGTTCCAATTGGTCATCGATATTCCGACTCAAGCATCAAGACCAGGAACCATGGGAACAGAACAGAACAGAGCCCATCTATCATGTCTTTTAACTAAATAACATTAAATGCATGCTCTCGACAGTTTCCATGTGCATTGTCTCAAAATAACCACTTAATATGTGTACAGTATATGTACAAAATAATTTCGATACCGCACGCAGCGAAGTTCCTTACAGGTCGGTTTTTCAGAAATTGGTGAAGGGTGCGCGCATTATTGCAGAATTGTTGATCGTAAAATCAAAGTCCACTCTAGGTAACTGATAACACCAGTTATCGGGGAAACACCAGTATGTTGTCGAATTGCCCATGAAAACCCACGATTATGTGTCTTCGAAATACTCTTGGATATATTTTAGAGTTCCACAGAGCATCCAAATTGCTTCGTGTATTCTTTTTCATATTCTATATCAAATCGTCTGTAATGAAATGAAATGAAATTGGTAATGTCCTACCCAAATGCACGTATTTCTGTTTTTAAAACATGGACCACTTTCTATGAAATATGTCTTTCCAGATGCACGCCCTTTGGGCTTAGAAAGTGGTGCCATCCCAGATTCGAGCTTCAGTGCTTCGAGTCAGTACAACTCAGGACATGGTCCATGGAGAGGGCGTCTAAACATAGCTGCAGAACCAGGCTTTTGTGGATGCTGGGCAGTACTGACAACCGACGAAAATCAGTTTATACAGGTAAGCGATTGCGTTTATTAATTTCTTTCTTGTATATTTGTAGTCCTTCCTCATAAAATGAGATAAACTTGATATTAAATGATGAACTTCATACTCATATTTCGAATTATGTTCAGTAATAATACAGAGACATTGTATTGTTCTGTACAAAGCGATTAATATGTATATTTTATCATCATTCATTTATTTCATATATTAATATTATATTCATCATTATCCTTTTTATTATTATCGTTATAATCATCAGTATTGTCATTATTACTATTATCTTTATTCTATTATTACTTTATAATTCGTCGCCCGCATCACGAACCGTCCTCTCTGCGCGTTTCGAGGCGAAACTCAGTTTTGCAGAAAACGCGTTTAAAGGAAAGGACTTTTTGAAACGGAGATTTCTGCATCTTAAAGTAGATGATATTTAAAATAAATGGGAATGCCTGAAAGCATAGGTTTTAACGTTTTATACAGTATGTATCGCATTTTCTTGGATGGGGTATTTTAGCTACAATTGGTTTGTAAACAGAGAGGACGGTTCGTGGAAAAGATGAAATGCGCGAACGCGCTTCGCTATTTCACCACGAACCGTCCGGTCTCCTTGCGCGCAACCCGACAGTGTACAAATTGAATGAAAGCGGAAGAAACTCTTTTGGGAAATCGTGATTTACAGACATCGATGTTCTAATTCGAGTTTTCTAAAAGTTTTTGGGGATGATAAATATAACCAATGTGATTAGAGTATTCCATGTCATATTTGTTCTCACTCAGCATCGATTCTTCCATTTCCATGGAATACTTTTGCTTCTTATGACTTACAAACAGAGAGGACGGTTCGTGAAAAAGATGAAATGCGCGATCGCGCTTCGCTATTTCACCACGAACCGTCCACTCTCATTGCGCGCGACCCGACAGTGTACAAATTGAATGGAAGCGGAAGAAACTCTTTTGGGAAATTGTGATTTACAGACATGGATGTTCTAATTCGAGTTTTCAAACAGTTTTGGGGGGATGATGAATATAACCAATGTGATTAGAGTATTCCATGATACATTTGTTCTTACTCAGCCTCAATTCTTCCATATTCATGAAGTACTTTTGTCTCCCGTACTGACTTACAAACAGAGAGGACGGTTCGTGGAAAAGATGAAATGCGCAAACATGCTGAGATATTTCACCACGAACCGTCCGCTCCATAGAGTTATATACGTAACTCTATGGTCCGCTCTCATTTGCGCCCCATCAGAACGTGTACAAATTCAAAGAAATTGCTTGCTGAATGTATCTTTCTGATTAACTGTTAGTTTTAAGTAGTTTGAATACCATCATTAGGTGTTTTTTTACCGTTTTTTTTTTTTACTAAAAAAATTAATGAATGTAACCAATATGAATTTATTTGCATTAAATATACAATTTTTAATCATCCAGAAAAAAATTTTATCTGGCTTTAATTGGCCTAATACTATAATATTACAGAGAAGGCATTTCGTGTATGTAATAAGAGATAAATTGCACAGCCGCATTTTGCTGATTAAAATGATCTCCCTTGATTTTCAACAAAATGAATGTCAAAAACCAAGATAATTTCGGGACATATGGACCCTTTTTGCTAGCCCTATTATTTAAGTATTTATTTATGTTATGTTTGTTATTATTACTACTACTACTATTATTATTATCATTTATTATTATTTTATTATTATTTTATCTATTTTTATTTTTGCTAACTACACCCTACTTCTTGTTGACCTATAGGCCTATAGCGCTCAAGAATTCTATTCTGTACCAATATTACTACTACTATTATTGATATCAACATTTACTATTATCATTTCATTATTTTTTATTAATTTTCTTTTTAAATATTCGCTTACTACTCCCTACTCCTTGTTTACCTATAAGCTCGAGAATTCTATTCTGTGGCCATATGCACGCACGTTTAAAGATGTGTTTTTAGGGGGATATTTCAGAAAGGGCACGTCTGATGGAAATAGTTTGCTCTGGAATTACGCAATCATTCTTAACAGGCATTTGGCTCTTCTCCATCTTGCTAAAGAATCGCAAATATATGTGTTTTCAAATATTCAAAACTACGCAAAAAGTACCCCCCTTCAATATTGTATTAATATGAAAATTTCTTAGATGTTTGACTATTTCTTTTAATTAAAAATTCCTACCTTGATTCCTCACCGATTTTTCTCATTATGACAAAGGTCTTTTCTAATTATTTAATTTCTCCGTGTGAGAACCTTTTCTTGAGACCATCTTCCTTCACTCATATCTTTGTTAATGGGAATTTGCTTTTCTTAACAACATCACAGTTTTCAGTCATTCTCAATTCATGCTTGTTATTAGGGCCCTCATATTATGATCAAACAAATCCACTTTTCTTCATTTTATCAATTTTTTTTTTTTGGTTTTGTTTCAGCAATCTATGAAATTCCTTTCGATACTTTTTTATATGATTATTTTATATTTTTTAAAGTGAAAACCAATATTTCTGACATGACAACAAAGGCACATAAGCTTCACTTCACTAGACTTACATCGTTGCATTGAGCAAATAAATTTTTTAAAAAATAGATAAAAGTATTTAAATTCATAATTTATTTTCCAATTCAAAATATTAATGATACAAAGGAAACACAGAGATCTAAGTTTATTTCAAACCTCCAGTCCACAATCATAAGAAGTTAAGCGATAGGAACACTGTTACCTTAATGTTTGTAGGAGACATTATTTTAGGAAGGCAGTGGAATAAATTTGAATTATTTATTGTTGAAATGAATGAACACATGAAAACGGGTTTTGATTTCTCATTACAGTCAATCTATTTTGAATAAACAAGCTAATCACATCTTAGAACATAACAGAAATTCCAACAGATCCTTCACCACGTGCTAATGTACGGAGCGCGCGTGTATAGACTATGCGCGCATTCAAGAGAGGACGCTTCGTGGTGCAGATAAATCTCATTTACTGATGAGAGGACGCTTTGCAGTGTTGTCATTATTACGTAACCACGCATTTTCACATTCTGAAACTTGCACAGATGCAAGTTAACCATGAGTACATATGGAAAATACAAAAAACTCAAAAATGAAAAAAATTACAAATTTGGCTAAAGAGGACGGTTCGTGGTGAACGCGACGAATTATTATTGTTACTAATAGTATTATTATTACTACTACTACTACCCCTACTCCTACTAAGATTGTTATTATCGTCAGTATTGTAATTGGTGTCATTCCCATCATAGTATTTGCACTGCAGTTATGTTTATTGTCATTATTACAATTATTATTATTATTATTATTATTCCCATCAAAGTATTTTTATTGCAGTAAATTCTATCATTATTATTAGTAGTAGTACTTCTACGACTACAATTGTTGTTATTATCACCATTATAGTACTTTTTTATTGCGGGTAATTTTTATCACTATAATTGCCATCATCATTTTATTATCATTATTATTATTATTATTATTATTATTATTATTATTATTATTATTATTATTGTTATTATTATTATTATTATTATTATTATTATTATTATTATTATTATCATTATTATTATCCTTATCATCATCATTACCATTACCTTTATTATAATTATAAAAACCTAAGGTTGATCTGTTAACTACTTACCGCATCGCTGGAGTGGCAACGCAAGGTCGTCAGGATTACCCGCAATGGGTAACTAGCTTCAAGATTGCCTGCAGTATGGACAGTATAAACTTTGATACAGTGAAAGACCCCGTCTACCCTAAAGCCGACAAGGTGGGTGTCAATTTGTCTATAATATTGTTAAATACACCCCCCCCCCCAACAAAAAAAAATAAATAAAAATTAAATAAATTAAAAAATGGGGCCAGAAATAAAATATTTACATTTAGATGTAGTTTCCCATATTAGAAGGACAGTCATTCTTTACAAGCATAACAAACATTGTAAACATGATATCATTTACTTTCATGAAATTTCACCAACTTTATTTATTGTACAAATATTATGTAATAAGCCTGGCCCCGTTGCATAAAACTTACCGTTAATGGTAACTCTGCTATCAATGGTAACTACCATGGTAACATCACTCAACAGCCAATCAAAATCAAGGTTTCCATGGGAGTTACCGTTGATGGCAAAGTTACCGTTAATGGTAAGTTTTATGCAACGGGGCCCATATCAGCGAGCATATGAACCTCAATGAAGAAAGCCAATCGCTGTTGAATTTCAAGCCGCTATTATTGTGAGATGGGCTTGTAATATATATATTACTCATCACAGGTTATGACTGCAAAGAAAATATTTCAATCCGAGATAGGAGTACTGTCATACATGTCATAGTGATCTTTCCTTTCTTCTTTTTTTTTTCGCTGTAGATCTTTCCTGCCAATAGTGACCAAAACACCGTGGTGTACAACAGCTTGCCCGTGGCAATGCTATGCCGATATGTCCGCCTACTACCTGTCACCTGGAAAAATTCGATTTCCATGCGTATGGAGCTCTATGGAGAAGGGCCTATTGAAGGTGAGTTGCAACTCAGCCTCCAGATCGAAAAGAGGGAATTCTATAGGACACTATTCTATGTCCATATATTAACGCAGTGAAACCGAGATTCTTATTCAATGTGTATACTCTCGTCAGCAAACACACCTGCCCCGAAAAACCGCGATTTAGGGACACTAGTGCATACTTATCGTGCAACTTCCTTTTTCATAAAGGTTTCGGTAGTAGCTTTGGTTTTATTTTTAAACCATAAACCCTATGAAGAAGGGCCTATCGAAAGTGAGGTGCAGGAGTCAACTCAGCCTACAGTCCTTCAAAACGGTTTAGATTGTTTTGGTTTAATTTTGAAATCACAAACTTTCAGAACGTAAGAATACATTCGTGCCAGTACTACGCTGCCATCTGCTAAATGATCTCATCTGTCATGTCTGTTGAAGATGTAGTCTGAACATAAGTGTACAGGGGGGTGGTGGTGTTTTAGGTGTTCAAACACCCCCCCCCCCCCCCTTTAGATGTTGAAACAGCCCCATTTAACAGTGTTTGAGGTGTTTACAAATGAAACAAAAGCTTTTCAACCCCAAAATGCTTTTCCTGTTTTTTTTTGGTTTTTTTTTTTTTTTTTTTGGGGGGGGGGGGGGTTGTCAGAGAATTTTTGAGTTAAAACACACCCCAGAAAGGCTGATAACCTTTTATTCTTATCTTCTTTTTTTCTTGTGAGAAAATAAACAATAATCTTCAACACCCCCCTTTAAAATTCCTCAGGATGCCACTGAGTCTGAACAAAGAAATAATCTTAAATAAAATCTTTGAGTCCGCGTTGGAATTTCAGATGAATAATGTTATAAATACAGAAACGAATTCAACGGCTTTACAATATAGGCCAGGAGTCTGTCCCGAAATATTCACCCCATTTTACATATGAGATTTGACTCCTTAAAGTTACTTAGATCATCCATGTCATTCACGAAAAGCTTGTCAGTTCGAACGAAGGCGCCGGGTTTCGGCCACAGAACCCCTCAAAAGGGCCCCACAGTCGGGTGGATTTTAATCATAGACAAATGAGAGAGCTTGCAAGGTATTTGTGTAATTAACACATGAATGGTAAAATTCAGCATGGCCGCCGCAGAGCCCAGATACCTACCAAGCCCCTCTATTATGTCTTGTCAAACAGGTGGAGATGGACAATGGTTGTGTTTACATATCATTAGACTACTTTTGAGAAAGCAATACAATTTTTACAATTTAATGTATTATTATTGATCATTTGACAGCAAATTGCACCGCAAGAAAGTTACAATACTAAAGATTGTATTATTTAAATTTGACCTGCATTGAATTACACACTCAGGATTTATTAAAGTCATAATGCAAAAAAAGGGGTTTTCTCTGCATCCAGAGTGTTTTGGGCAGCAAAGCTTGGTTTCTTGGCACATGGTGTGTTTTTTCAGGGGCGTGTTACACCCCCTTCCCGATGGAATTTTGGCAGTAACTGTTTTTATATTTATGTAATGTACAACCATACCTCTTCCTTCTCACAAAATTTGGTCCATGGGCCTTAAGGGGAAAAATTTCCCCCAATTTTTAGGGGCAGTCTGAAAACCCATCCCGACGGAAAATGTCAGTCTTTGTGTTTTGGTAATGTAAAGTCATGCACCTTCCTTCTCACAAAGTTTGGCGCATATGTTAGATGGTTTGAAATCTGCCCGACTTTGGGGCCCTTTTGGGGGGCTCTGGGGGCCAAACCCGGCGGCTTCATTCGCGGTGACAAGCTTTTTCTGAATGACATGGATAGTCTAAGTAATTTTAGGAGTCTTTATTTAAGGCTCCCAGACGAGTAGGAACGCTATCCGAATTTACATACAATTCACTTTATATACCCCAGATAATTTCCCGTTTCTCCATCCATTAGTTTTATTCACATATCTTTGGGGGGGTTTTTTTAATTATTATTTCTTGTGACCATTGCTTCAATAGTGTCAACGCTGGTTTCTACCACATTGTTCGAACCGACGACAAGCCTTACAACAACGATACCTGAACAATCGGAAGCCGTGACGTCAGGAACCACCACTGCTGGTAAACAATAGATTGTTTCTTTTTTTAAAATCTAGGAATAAATTTTAGAAGAATATATTAAGGCATAGTTATCTTTCTCTTTTTTTTGGGGGGGGGGTACACTAGTTTATCATTTAAAAACTAATCTTGTGTTCCTGGTGATGAGATTGATTCTGGAGAGGAAATGGCTCAAAGTGGAAAAATGCGTTGTTCAGACCAGTAACATATTAACAATTTATTATCGAAAACTTGTTCAAAATCACATTTACTGTAAAAGAAACCGAATGAAGAACTGCATGCTTGGGACAATTCGTGGTAAACTACGTGGTTTACTACCAGCATGGAAAGAGAAGAGAAGCTGCCTTCACCTGAGTAGTAAGATCGCATGCTGCGTGTGGACCCCCATCTCAGGAAACATATCAGTAAACTTGAGAGTGTTTACATCGGACGGGCCCGATTTGTCCCGGAAAAATAATATCAACGTCCTCTATAATACCTTAGTCAGTCCGCCATACCGGGCCAAATCGACTTCAGACCAGACGGATTTATGGCCATTGGGGGTAATTTTATTCCGTCTGTAGTCGGTCTGGCGTTGGTCACGTCGAAGTGAATGTGGTGTAAAGCCTAAAGAAAGAAGTGACATAGTAACCTCCTCAGACCGACGGTGAGTGGCTCGGCACTCATTCTTCTATATATCCATCCAAGACTGAGTCGTCGTCATCCCGAAACCACACTACATTTCCATTAATCTTAAAGGGTCATGAAGGAACCCCATAGTCTCTCCTACTCAAGCTTGAGATAAAGATGACTACTGTTAATTTCTACCTGCGCCTTGAGCACTCCACAGAGTGGATTTGGCGCTATATAAGTTACATGTATTATTATTATTATTATTAATATATGTATATATATATATATATATATATATATACATATATATATATATATATATAGTCCCTCCATGCGCTGCAAAGTGATGGGACTTCCCTCCAAATAATTATATCAACTACTCCACATATACTCTCTCTCTCTCTCTCTCTCTCCGGAATTAATGTTCCAATTGGTCATCGATATTCCGACTCAAGCATCAAGACCAGGAACCATGGGAACAGAACAGAACAGAGCCCATCTATCATGTCTTTTAACTAAATAACATTAAATGCATGCTCTCGACAGTTTCCATGTGCATTGTCTCAAAATAACCACTTAATATGTGTACAGTATATGTACAAAATAATTTCGATATCGCACGCAGCGAAGTTCCTTACAGGTCGGTTTTTCAGAAATTGGTGAAGGGTGCGCGCATTATTGCAGAGCTGTTGGTCGTAAAATCAAAGTCCACTCTAGGTAACTGATAACACCAGTTATCGGGGAAACACCAGTATGGTGTCGAATTGCCCATGAAAACCCACGATTATGTGTCTTCGAAATACTCTTGGATATATTTTAGAGTTCCACAGAGCATCCAAATTGCTTCGTGTATTCTTTTTCATATTCTATATCAAATCGTCTGTAATGAAATGAAATGAAATTGGTAATGTCCTACCCAAATGCACGTATTTCTGTTTTTAAAACATGGACCACTTTCTATGAAATATGTCTTTCCAGATGCACGCCCTTTGGGCTTAGAAAGTGGTGCCATCCCAGATTCGAGCTTCAGTGCTTCGAGTCAGTACAACTCAGGACATGGTCCATGGAGAGGGCGTCTAAACATAGCTGCAGAACCAGGCTTTTGTGGATGCTGGGCAGTACTGACAACCGACGAAAATCAGTTTATACAGGTAAGCGATTGCGTTTTATTAATTTCTTTCTTGTATATTTGTAGTCCTTCCTCATAAAATGAGATAAACTTGATATTAAATGATGAACTTCATACTCATATTTCGAATTTTGTTCAGTAATAATACAGAGACATTGTATTGTTTTGTACAAAGCGATTAATATTTATATTTTATCATCATTCATTTATTTCATATAATATTACATTCATCATTATCCTTTTTATTATTATCGTTATAATTATCAGTATTGTCATTATTACTATTATCTTTATTCTATTATTACTTTATAATTATTATAGTTACTATTGTTATTATTATTATTACTACTACTACTACCCCTACTCCTACTAAGATTGTTACTATCGTCAGTATTGTAATTGGTGTCATTCCCATCATAGTATTTGCACTGCAGTTATGTTTATTGTCATTATTACAATTATTATTATTATTATTATTATTCCCATCAAAGTATTTTTATTGCAGTAAATTCTATCATTATTAGTAGTAGTAGTACTTCTACTACTACAATTGTTGTTATTATCACCATTATAGTACTTTTTTTATTGTGGGTAATTTTTATCACTATCATTGCCATCATCATTTTATTATCATTATTATTATTATTATTATTATTATTATTATTATTATTATTATTATTATTGTTATTATTATTATTATTATTATTATTATTATTATTATTATTATTATTATTATCATTATTATTATCATTATCATCATCATTACCATTACCTTTATTATCATTATAAAAACCAAAGGTTGATCTGTTAACTACTTACCGCATCGCTGGAGTGGCAACGCAAGGTCGTCAGGATTACCCGCAATGGGTAACTAGCTTCAAGATTGCCTGCAGTATGGACAGTATAAACTTTGATACAGTGAAAGACCCCGTCTACCCTAAAGCCGACAAGGTGGGTGTCAATTTGTCTTTAATATTGTTAAATACACCCCCCCCCCCCCAACAAAAAAAAAATAAATAAAAATAAAATAAATAAATAAAAAAATGGGGCCAGAAATAAAATATTTACATTTAGATGTAGTTTCCCATATTAGAAGGACAGTCATTCTTTACAAGCATAACAAACATTGTAAACATGATATCATTTACTTTCATGAAATTTCACCAACTTTATTTATTGTACAAATATTATGTAATAAGCCTGTCAGCGAGCATATGAACCTCAATGAAGAAAGCCAATCGCTGTTGAATTTCAAGCCGCTATTATTGTGAGATGGGCTTGTAATATATATATTACTCATCACAGGTTATGACTGCAAAGAAAATATTTCAATCCGAGATAGGAGTACTGTCATACATGTCATAGTGATCTTTCCTTTCTTCTTTTTTTTTTTTCGCTGTAGATCTTTCCTGCCAATAGTGACCAAAACACCGTGGTGTACAACAGCTTGCCCGTGGCAATGCTATGCCGATATGTCCGCCTACTACCTGTCACCTGGAAAAATTCGATTTCCATGCGTATGGAGCTCTATGGCGAAGGGCCTATTGAAGGTGAGTTGCAACTCAGCCTCCAGATCGAAAAGAGGGAATTCTATAGGACACTATTCTATGTCCATATATTAACGCAGTGAAACCGAGATTCTTATTCAATGTGTATACTCTCGTCAGCAAACACACCTGCCCCGATAAACCGCGATTTAGGGACACTAGTGGGCTCACATAAGTAATTCACGGCCCCATTCACTTACGTGTTGTAACGAAGGTTGTCTAAAAATCATATTTTGAAAACCCCCGGGTAGAAATTGTTTAAATTCATAGAACAGATACAAAATATAAAAATCTCCCAAATGAAGTACCTCATTTGGGCACTTTCCCAGCGATTAAAAAAGATGTTTAGGCTGAAACAAGACTAGCCGAAATTTCCGCCAAAACGCACATTGAAACAGTGGAAGTGCACCAGTGATAAAATAAATCCTTTAAAAATAATAAAAGGCTAGCCAACTTCAGCTAAGGTGTCAAATTGGAAAGAGTATGTTTATTAAACACCATTTACGCTTTTTAAATTTACTGAGAACAATGAATCGATTTTAATGAATATTTCTAATCAATTAATTTCAAATCATCTTTGCTCCGCCTCACCGGCATGCATTACGAGCGGATGAATTACTTATGTGTGCCCTATACACTCTTAAAAAAGTTGGGCAAAAAAATGCCCAATTTTTAACCAACACTGGGCAACATACTGTCCACACAACTTTTGGTTAAAATTTGCCCAACTGATGTTGGGCAATCCATTTACTATGTTGCTGGGCAAATTAAATTGCCCATCAGTTGGTGACCCATTAGATTTTACCCAACTCTACAATTGCCCAACTGTTGGTTATATTCTCAGTTGGGTAATTATTGCCCAACCAATCTTACCCAATAGGATTGCCCAACCCTCTATTTGTTCAGCTGTTTGGTAACAAATATCATGTGGTTGGGCAAATTCAGCTGCCCAATTTATTGTTTCCTTTTTCCTCCAACCTAGGTAAAAAAAAAAAATGAAATCTGTTTGATACGTCCTTCTGGGTCTTAACCTAATCAATCCTAACCTATCCTATTTTAAGCTATCCTATCCTATATCTTAACCTATCCTATCCTAGTCCTATCCTATCCAATTAGTGCAAACTAGTGCAAGCTCTTATATACCCCTTATATTTTTTTATGCATTCGGTGACAGTTAGTAAATCGGGCCACCCCAAACCATACGCTACTAAAAATTCATGAATATTCATATAAGTGTTTTCCCCAATATTGGGTAAAAATATTTACCACAAGTTGGGCAAAAGCGAATTTCTAACCAACCATCAGTTACCCAACAAAATTTACCCAACTGGCAAAGGAAATGTGACAAAATTACACAACTACAGGGCAACAAGTACCCAACCCATAATTACCAAATACTGTTGGTAAATATATGCCCAATATTTAGGTAAAAAGTATTGACCAATATTGGTTACACCACTCGAGTGTCCAGTTGGTTAATAATAGCCCAAAATTGGGAATATTTTTAACCAACCAGCAGTTACCCAACTAAATTTACCCAACATTTTAAGAGTGTAGAGTAGGTCAAAATTTTAAAATCTGAATAATTTCAGCCGTAAATAGTAGAGTTGCATCTACTGATAAAATCGATATCATTTTCTCATTATTTAATCAAGGGTAATGAGGACGGGCAAGTGAGAACGATCCCCGTGACATCACTCACTATTGTCAATTTGCGTGCATGAAAATACGATTGACGTGTAGATGCGGGAGTTTGATTCCTTCTAGAATTAGTAGTGAATACTGCTTCCTTTGCACCCTGAATGAAGTGTCGGCCGATTGATGATGTTGAATGGCACCTGTTGGATCAAAATAGAGAATATCATTTTTTTTTTCTTCATCTTTTAAAAACAAAGAATATAAAAGAAAAGGTTGCATATTCACTTTTCATTCATATTCATAATAACATTATTCCGTCTATAATAAGGATAGAAGTGGAGATTGGGGACAGACGTTTCGCATAATTATCCATGGATGCTGTGTGTGAGTGTGAAGGGGGGGGCGGCAGGAAGAGAGAGGGAGAGAGAGATTTTAAAAATGAGACTGAAGAGAGCGAGGAGAGCGAAACTAGCCGGCTTGAATGGGAGGCGTGTTAAGCGTTTTGTAATGGTGAAAATGATGAATCTAAATTTCCCTATCTCAGCGAACGTCTGAAGCAGAAAATGAACCTGATCAATAACTTTGATCGACAGAAAATCCTAGCTCAGATTCTGAAGTGACGCACCCCCCCCCCCCCCCCAAAAAAAATGTTGGCAAGACACATGTTTTCCACACAGAAAGCAGAGTGTATGAATCATTCCTTTGGTGTTAAGCATATTACAACCTTCACAAGAAACCATGCGAACAGAACTTCCAAGTGCAATTCAGTTTACCAACAGGCAACAGTCGACCAGGGGCCGCAATTCTTGACAAGGCAGCAGCGGCAGGGGTAGCTCTGGCTGGTGGGAGGAAGCTTAGTTCGAAGCCAAGTTCGGGAGCTCCAGGCGAGAAGGGGCTACTACTGGCGAGCAATTAAGGAACAGTTCCAGGTCTTATGTTCTCGTCTCCAAGGCCAAGGGCAAGGCGATTCACAGGCGATATAAGTACGGGAACTATACGAAAGAGCGAGAGCCACTGGAATGAGGACTTTGCAGACAACTATCAAAAGGGACAACTAAAGTTAGAGAAGAAATATTCATTAATATATGAAGATCACAACTAGACCTCAACTGCGTAGTCAGGATTTCATCTTTTTTTCAGGGGAGGGGGGGGGGTGGTTGTGAGCTATGGTTGTGAGCACGCGAAGCGTGCGAAATCGGTGATGAGCACGCGAAACGTGCTCCCACGGGGACCCCGTGGGGGTACTTGGACCTGCATGGGTGCAGGGATGGGTCCCCCCCCCCCCCCCCCGCCGCGCCCGCGAAGCGTGCAAGCTCTGAGGTTTTAAACTTATGAATGTGATGCTTCAAGCTCAGATGCATCGATGAAGATGAAAGATGAAAGTTCCCATTACCCATGAATATTCGTCATATAGGCAAGCCTAGATATATGTGTGGAACGCTCTGTCTTGCACTAGATATGACAACAATTCTACCTTTCCATGGCCCGATTTCTATTTCCACCCTGTGAAGAGCCAACAGCCGTTTTCCCCAACTCTTGTTCGTTTTTTTCTCCAGAATCTCACTATAGTGCATGCACCACTCCTCTTTAGAACCGTGCCATATTTCAGTCATGCAAATTAATTCAATAATTCAAAGCAAATATGGCGCTGTACAGGCGTAGCTATGCCTATGTTAGTTGTAGGACTTGGTCTAACTCCAACTTCATTCGATATCGTTTAATTTAGATCATACCAATTCCTGACCATCCATGTCATGTGAACTGTGTTTCAAAAACAAGGGTGAAATATTTCTTTTCAGTTTGCAGCTGTTTAAATCTAAATTAACATGTCAGTTCGTTTTGAGAAATATGATTAAAATCAATTCTATTTGAATTCTATACAACCAGAACTAGGCTGTCATTACTCAATGTGTACTAACAACTTAGACGAAGCGCAGCGGATCTAACGTTAACGTTAGATCTAACGATAACGTGAGATCTACTTTCATCAGCATTAAGTTAGATTTCGAACTAGCGGCAAGTGTCATACAAGATATAACGTTAAACTAGACAAATGTTGCATGTTTTTATTAGTGTTGGTTCCCAACTTACCTCAAAATGATACTTTAAGCAGTTAAGCATCCAAAAAGAGTAATCTACATCAGTTTAAAAGCAACCCCAGACCAACAAAAGCAGACGACATTTCCATAACAACGGGCTAGGTTCGCTATAGGGCTCACATAAGTAATTCACGGCCCCATTCACTTACGTGTTATAACGAAGGTTGTCTAAAAATCATATTTTGAAAACCCCCGGGTAGAAATCGTTTAAATTCATAGAACAGATACAAAATATAAAAATCTCCCAAATGAAGTACCTCATTTGGGCACTTTCCCAGCGATTAAAAAAGATGTTTAGGCTGAAACAAGACTAGCCGAAATTTCCGCCCATTCGCACATTGAAACAGTGGAAGTGCACCAGTGATAAAATAAATCCTATAAAAATAATAAAAGGCTAGCCAACTTCAGCTAAGGTGTCAAATTGGAAAGAGTATGTTTATTAAACACCATTTACGCTTTTTAAATTTACTGAGAACAATGAATCGATTTTATATGAATATTTCTAATCAATTAATTTCAAATCATCTTTGCTCCGCCTCACCGGCATGCATTACGAGCGGATGAATTACTTATGTGTGCCCTAGTGCATACTTATCGTGCAACTTCCTCTTTCATAAAGGTTTCGGTAGTAGCTTTGGTTTTATTTTTAAACCATAAACCCTATGAAGAAGGGCCTATCGAAAGTGAGGTGCAGGAGTCAACTCAGCCTACAGTCCTTCAAAACGGTTTAGATTGTTTTGGTTTAATTTTGAAATCACAAACTTTCAGAACGTAAGAATACATTCGTGCCAGTACTACGCTGCCATCTGCTAACTGCTCTCATCTGTTGAAGATGTAGTCTGAACATAGGTGTACAGGGGGGTGGTGGTGTTTTAGGTGTTCAAACAGCCCCCTTTAACAGTGTTTGAGGTGTTTACAAATGAAACAAAAAGCTTTTCAACCCCAAAATGCTTTTCCTGTTTTTTTTTGTTTTGTTTATGTTTTGTTTGTTTTGTTGTTTTTTTTTTTGGGGGGGGGGGGGTTGTCAGAGAATTTTTGAGTTAAAACACCCCAGAAAGGCTGATAACCTTTTATTCTTATCTTCTTCTTTTTTTCTTGTCAGAAAATAAACAATAATCTTCAACACCCCCCTTTAAAAATCCTCAGGATGCCACTGAGTCTGAACAAAGAAATAATCTTAAATAAAATCTTTGAGTCCGCGTTGGAATTTTAGATGAATAATGTTTGAAATACAGAAACGAATTCAACGGCTTTACAATATAGGCCAGGAGTCTGTCCCGAAATATTCACCCCATTTTACATATGAGATTTGACTCCTTAAAGTTACTTAGATCATCCATGTCATTCACGAAAAGCTTGTCAGCTCGAACGAAGGCGCCGGGTTTCGGCCACAGAGCCCCTCAAAAGGGCCCCACAGTCGGGTGGATTTCAATCATAGACAAATGAGAGAGCTTGCAAGGTATTTGTGTAATTAACACATGAATGGTAAAATTCAGCATGGCCACCACAGAGCCCAGATACCTAACAAGCCCCTCTATTATGTTTTGTCAAACAGGTGGAGATGGACAATGGTTGTGTTTACGTATCATTAGACTACTTTTGAGAAAGCAATACAATTTTCACAATTTAATGTATTATTATTGATCATTTGACAGCAAATTGCACCGCAAGAAAGTTACAATACTAAAGATTGTATTATTTAAATTTGACCTGCATTGAATTACACACTCAGGATTTATTAAAGTCATAATGCAAAAAAGGGGTTTTCTCTGCATCCAGAGTGTTTTGGGCAGCAAAGCTTGGTTTCGGGGCACATGGTGTGTTTTTTCAGGGGCGTGTTACACCCCCTTCCCGATGGAATTTTGGCAGTAACTGTTTTTATATTTATGTAATGTACATCCATACCTCTTCCTTCTGACAAAATTTGGTCCATGGGCCTTAAGGGGAAAAATTTCCCCCAATTTTTAGGAGCAGTCTGACAACCCATCCCGACGGAAAATGTCAGTCTTTGTGTTTTGGTAATGTAAAGTCATACACCTTCCTTCTCACAAAGTTTGGCGCATATGTTAGATGGTTTGAAATCTGCCCGACTTTGGGGCCCTTTTGGGGGGCTCTGGGGGCCAAACCCGGCGGCTTCGTTCGAGGTGACAAGCTTTTTGTGAATGACATGGATAGTCTAAGTAATTTTAGGGGTCTTTATTTAAAATGGGCAGACAGGCTCCCAGACTAGTAGGAACGCTATCCGAATTTACATACAATTCACTTTATATACCCCAGATAATTTCCCGTTTCTCCATCCATTATTTTTATTCACATATCTTTGGGGGTTTTTTTTTAATTATTATTTCTTGTGACCATTGCTTCAATAGTGTCAACGCTGGTTTCTACCACATTGTTCGAACCGACGACAAGCCTTACAACAACGATACCTGAACAATCGGAAGCCGTGACGTCAGGAACCACCACTGCTGGTAAACAATAGATTGTTTCTTTTTTTTAAATCTAGGAATAAATTTTAGAAGCATATTTAAGGCATAGTTATCTTTCTCTTTTGGGGGGGTACACTAGTTTATCATTTAAAAACTAATTTTGTGTTCCTGGTGATGAGATTGATTTTGGAGAGGAAATGGCTCAAAGTGGAAAAATGCATTGTTCAGACCTGTCCAGTAAAATATTAACAATTTATTATCGAAAACTTGTTCAAAATCACATTTACTGTAAAAGAAACCGAATGAAGAACTGCATGCTTGGGACAATTCGTGGTAAACTACGTGGTTTACTACCAGCATGGAAAGAGAAGAGAAGCTGCCTTCACCTGAGTAGTAAGATCGCATGCTGCGTGTGGACCCCATCTCAGGAAACATATCAGTAAACTTGAGAGTGTTTACATCGGACGGGCCCGATTTGTCCCGGAAAAATAATATCAACGTCCTCTATAATACCTTAGTCAGTCCGCCATACCGAGCCCAAACCGACTTCAGACCAGACCGATTTATGGCCATTGGGGGTAATTTTATTCCGTCTGTAGTCGGTCTGGCGTTGGTCTCGTCGAAGTGAATGTGGTGTAAAACCTAAAGAAAGAAGTGACATAGTAACCTCTTCAGACCGACGGTGAGTGGCTCGGCACTCATTCTTCTATATATCCATCCGAGACTGAGTCGTCGTCATCCCGAAACCACACTACATTTCCATTAATCTTAAAGGGCCATGAAGGAACCCCATAGTCTCTCCTACTCAAGCTTGAGATAAAGATGCCTACTGTTAATTTCTACCTGCGCCTTGAGCACTCCACAGAGTGGATTTGGCGCTATATGAGTTACATGTATTATTATTATTATATATACACATATATATACAGTCCCTCCATGCGCTGCAAAGTGATGGGACTTCCCTCCAAATAATTATATCAAAATCAAAGTCCACTCTAGGTAACTGATAACACTAGTTATCGGGGAAACACCAGTATGGTGTCGAATTGCCCATGAAAACCCACGATTATGTGTCTTCGAAATACTCTTGGATATATTTTAGAGTTCCACAGAGCATCCAAATTGCTTCGTGTATTCTTTTTCATATTCTATATCAAATCGTCTGTAATGAAATGAAATGAAATTGGTAATGTCCTACCCAAATGCACGTATTTCTGTTTTTAAAACATGGACCACTTTCTATGAAATATGTCTTTCCAGATGCACGCCCTTTGGGCTTAGAAAGTGGTGCCATCCCAGATTCGAGCTTCAGTGCTTCGAGTCAGTACAACGCAGGACATGGTCCATGGAGAGGGCGTCTAAACATAGCTGCAGAACCAGGCTTTTGTGGATGCTGGGCAGTACTGACAACCGACGAAAATCAGTTTATACAGGTAAGGCGATTGCGTTTATTATTTTCTTTCTTGTATATTTGTAGTCCTTCCTCATAAAATGAGATAAACTTGATATTAAATGATGAACTTCATACTCATATTTCGAATTATGTTCAGTAATAATACAGAGACATTGTATTGTTCTGTACAAAGCGATTAATATGTATATTTTATCATCATTCATTTATTTCATATATTAATAATATTATATTCATCATTATCATTTTTATTATTATCGTTATAATCATCAGTATTGTCATTATTACTATTATCTTTGATTTCATTTGATTTATTTATTTAAACACGGTATAAGCCCAATTCAGCTACTTGGCTGGTTTTACAATGGGGCCGTGTATCAATAAAATACAATGAAAAATAAATATAAATACAAGTATCAAAACAACAATTACAAGCATAGAAAAAAAAATGATAAAATAATACATACAGAAATCATAGGGCTTAGAAAAATATTACAAAACATATCAAAATGAAAGAGTTCAGTATAAAGGTATAAAAATTGAAATATATAAACATATTTTAAAGATATGTAATATGAAATATGAAAAATAAAATACGATAAAGTAATGTGAAATGACACAAAATATATAATTTGGTTATGTTAAAAATAAGGAAATCTATCACGTATTTAATGTCTCGATAAAATTAGGCAAAGAGGAACTATTACAAAAAAACAAATTAAAACAGAGTAAAAAGTTAAAGGAATAAAATCACAAACAAGGTAAGTTTTTGGTGTCTCAAAATTAATTTAATTTTAATTTAATTTTATATTAGTTTTATATTAGTTTATTAGTTTACCTTTCCATTCCACAACCATAAGATGTAATAGTATTTATATTTCCGAAATGCAAAAAGAAAAGAAAAGAGAAAAGAAATCATTCTGTAGTTCGACAAATTGTACGTTAAAGCATCATAAGAAGTTTATGGGTTGATTGCTCTTTATCTAGCAAAACTATTTTTAACAATTTAAGGAGAAGCAATATTCTCATTTACCAGTTTAGATTTAAAATCACCTATATGAGGGGCGCTTTTTTGAATCTCCTCTGAAAGTGAGTTCCATACTTGGGCACCTCTATACATAAATGTGCGTTTGCCTGATTTAGTTTTTGGACGACTAATATCAACACAAAGCCTGCTTTGTCGCGTATCATAGATATGTTTTATGTGTGAAAATTTCTCACTTAGATAAGGCGGAACTTGGTTTGTCATAACCTTATACATCATTACAGCAATATTATACTTTCTCCTCTCGGCGAGCGATTCCCAATTCAAAAGATATAGGTTTTCTTTTCCTGATGATAACCAAGATGTATTATTGATGAGGCGGGCTCCTCGGTTTTGAATTCTTTGAAGTGTGTCTAGCAATGTTTTCCCACAATTTCCCCAAACAACATCACAATTAAATAGGTGGGATGACACTAATGCATTTGTATACCATTTTCAGTGTCTCGTTATTTATTGTTATAAATTATTATTGTTACTATTGTTAGTATTATTATTACTACTACTACTACTAATTGGTGTCATTCCCATCATAGTATTTGCACTGCAGTTATGTTTATTGTCATTATTACCATTATTATTATTATTATTATTCCCATCAAAGTATTTTCATTGCAGTAAATTCTATTATTATTATTAGTAGTAGTAGTACTTCTACTACTACAATTGTTGTTATTTTTATCACCATTATAGTACATTTTTATTGCGGGTAATTTTTATCACTATAATTACCATCATCATTTTATTATTGTTATTATTATTATTATTATTGTTATTATTATCATTATTATTATCATTATCATCATTACCATTACCTTTATTATCATTATAAAAACCTAAGGTTGATCTGTTAACTACTTACCGCATCGTTGGAGTGGCAACGCAAGGTCGTCAGGATTACCCGCAATGGGTAACTAGCTTCAAGATTGCCTGCAGTATGGACAGTATAAACTTTGATACAGTGAAAGACCCCGTCTACCCTAAGGCCGACAAGGTGGGTGTCAATTTGTCTATAATATTGTTAAATACACCCCCCCAAAAAAAAAAAAAAAATAATAATAAAATAAAATAAATAAATAAATAAATAAATAAATAAATAAATAAATAATTTTAAAAAGGGGGCCAGAAATAAAATATTGACATTTAGATGTAGTTTCCCATATAAGAAGGACAGTCATTCTTTACAAGCATAACAAACATGGTAAACATGATATCATTTACTTTCATGAAATTTCACCAACTTTATTTATTGTACAAAGATTATGTAATAACCATATCAGCGAGCATATGAACCTCAATGAAGAAAGTCAATCGCTGTTGAATTTCAAGCCGCTATTATTGTGAGATGGGCTTGTAATATATTACTCATCACAGGTTATGACTGCAAAGAAAATATTTCAATCCGAGATAGGAGTACTGTCATACATGTCATAGTGATCTTTCCTTTTTACTTTTTTTTCGCTGTAGATCTTTCCTGCCAATAGTGACCAAAACACCGTGGTGTACAACAGCTTGCCCGTGGCAATGCTATGCCGATATGTCCGCCTACTACCCGTCACCTGGAAAAATTCGATTTCCATGCGTATGGAGCTCTATGGAGAAGGGCCTATTGAAGGTGAGCTGCAACTCAGCCTACAGATCGAAAAGAGGGAATTCTATAGGACACTATTCTATGTCCATATATTAACGCAGTGAAACAGAGATTCTTATTCAATGTGTATACTCTCGTCAGCAAACACACCTGCCCCGATATTGTTATTTTTTTTTAACCACAGCCCATGCTTAATCTAGGAATAAATTTTAGAAGCATATTTAAGGCATAGTTATCTTTCTCTTGTGTTCCTGGTGATGAGATTGATTTTGGAGAGGAAATGGCTCAAAGTGGAAAAATGCGTTGTTCAGACCAGTAAAATATTAACAATTTATTATCGAAAACTTGTTCAAAATCACATTTACTGTAAAAGAAACCGAATGAAGAACTGCATGCTTGGGACAATTCGTGGTAAACTACGTGGTTTACTACCAGCATGGAAAGAGAAGAGAAGCTGCCTTCACCTGAGTAGTAAGATCGCATGCTGCGTGTGGACCCCTATCTCAGGAAAGATATCAGTAAACTTGAGAGTGTTTACATCGGACGGGCCTGATTTGTACCGGAAAAATAATATCAACGTCCTCTATAATACCTTCAGGGACGGATCTAGTTTTTTTCCAGGGGGGGGGGGGGTTGAGGGGGTGAGTATTATGATGGCGTTTTCCTATGCACATTAAATGTTTACTTGGCAGCCCAAGGGGGGGGGGGGTTTACACCCCCTAAACCCCCCCCCCCCCCCGTAGATCCGCCACTGACCTTAGTCAGTCCGCCATACCGAGCCCAAATCGACTTCAGACCAGACCGATTTATGGCCATTGGGGGTAATTTTATTCCGTCTGTAGTCGGTCTGGCGTTGGTCTCGTCGAAGTGAATTGGTGTAAAGCCTAAAGAAAGAAGTGACATAGTAACCTCCTCAGACCGACGGTGAGTGGCTCGGCACTCATTCTTCTATATATCCATCCAAGACTGAGTCGTCGTCATCCCGAAACCACACTACATTTCCATTAATCTTAAAGGGTCATGAAGGAACCCCATAATCTCTCTCTTCTCAAGCTCCGAGATACAGATGTTAATTAATCTAAATAAACCATGGTCTGAATTTACATAAACCATGCTCTGAACCATGGCAACAAGCGTGAATTTAGCGCTTTTGCCAAAGCGTATTTATACCACGAAATCTGCATAAACCAGGGTCTCAATTGAAACCACCTTTGTGAATTCCGGCCATTGTGTCCTTCAAACAGTTGATTCCAGCTCTCTTATTGGTTACTTCACAAGCCCTTTCCCCAAAATAGATCAACATGTTTGTCACAGCCAGGACCATGTTTGCACAAGAGCTCAAGAGTTCACCCAGCAGGTGGCATGTGGTTTCAAATATCGCGTCATAATCTTGCAGGGTGGCCTTGCCAGCGAATCACAGTGCTAGGATTCTATGGTCTTGAGTACTTGGGTTGAATATTGCTGGATCCTGACCCTGTCGTAAATGTATGGATGTTTTGAATATAATAATGTAAAAGATGAAACTTCAACGCTTCCATACATATGCGTTTTAGTAGTGGCTCATATACTTTTTATATGTCTTTTATTGACTTGAAATCTCATAAAGAAAAGTATTTTGTGTCACTCTTTTATCACATATTTTCAACTACTTATTCTTTGAATCATAACTTAAGCAGGGTATTTCTGCATTGATAAACTATCCATTTATCTTTCCAGAAAATTTGATGAGCATAGCATTAATATTTCTTGATTTAATTAACTTTGAATATGACCATGCAAAACAGCCCACTGGCTACAAGGAGAGTGTGCCATTACAGGCACTGGAAATAAAATCAGCCCTTTTTGCTCATTTGCATACGACCTGCGGTCTGACTGGGTAGGGAAGTCTACAAGACTATAAAACCAGCAGAAGAAACACTGACGAATGCCCTTGATGCACTAGGTGAGCACTGCAAGCCTCGTAACAATGAGACGGTGGATAGATATAAGTTCTTCACCCGTAGGCAGGAGATGGGAGAAGCCTTTGATGCATTCTTAACAGAACTGAAACTGCTTGCTGACCATTGCAACTTCGGTCAGTTGAAGAACTCCCTATTGAGAGACAGAATCATTCATGTCATTTGTGGTATAAGAGATGGCGTCATGAGACAAAGGTTACTGAGAGAATCTGGCCTGACATTTGAGAAGTGTGTCCTTGCGTGCCGAGCAGAACTCTCCAAGCAGAATGCGGAGATACTTGATAATCCAAAAGAGGAACAAGTTCACGCTGTGAGATCGAGAGGTGCGACTAAAGGTGCTAAGAAGACGGAACAGAAGTCAAGATCAAAGCCAAAGATGGTGAAGTGCTGCAAGTATTGTGGTAAACATCATGAACAAGTGAAGGAAAAATACCCTGCATTTGGCAAGGAATGTGCCAAGTGTGGAAAGATGAACCACTTCCAAGTTGTTTGCAAAACCAAGCTTTCTGAGAGAGTTCATGAAATAAATGAAGATTCTGACCAGTTACAGTTGAATTCAGTGGAACTGGTAGATAGAATTCACTCGATGCAAGAGAAACCATCTAAACGAATCTTCGCTGTAATGCTGGTTGAAGGTGAACAGTTAGATTTCAACTCGACTCAGGGGCAACCTGCAATGTGTTGTACAACAGCAGTTAAACTAGATGAAACTCGATTGAAGCCGACACATAGTGTACTTGGAGTGTACAATCATGGCACGATGAATCCAGATGGCAGATGTACTCTCAAAGTGATGAATCCAAAGGTCAACGAAGAGTACAGTGTAGACTTCATTGTGGTTGCAGCCGGCATCACGCCTATTCTGGGAAGTAGTACTGTGCAGGAGATGGGACTCATAAAAGTCCACATGGAGAAGATACTCGCAGCTATTTCATCTGTGGCCACATTTACATCGACTGAGGATATTTTGAAGCAGTACCCTGATGTGTTTAAGGGGGCAGACCAGCTTGAAGGAGATTATCATCTGGAGTTAGATGACACTTAGATGACACTTTGTTAGGCCTACAAAGTGGGTATCAAGCCTTGTCTGTGTGGAGAAACAGAATGGATCACTGAGGGTCTGCTTAGATCCGAAAGATTTGAATAAGAATCTCCATAGGAGCTACCACCCGATGAAAACCATAGAGGACGTTCTGGTTGATCTGAAGGATGCAATAGTGTTCAGCACTTTCGATGCCAAGAATGGGTTTGGCATGTGGTGTTAGATGATGAAAGCTCCTATCTCACAACATTCAATACTCCACATGGAAAATGTCGGTGGTTACGGATGCCTTTTGCACTATCGACTGCACCGGAGGAATTCCAGAGAAGACAAGACCTAGCACTAGAAGGCCTAGATGGAATCAGATCAGTGGCTGATGATATACTGGTGTTTGGAAAATGAGAAACGATAGAAATGGCAGAAAGAGACCATGATCAGAAAGTCAAAGCACATATGGAGAGATGTCATGCAAAGAACCTGAAGCTAAACAGAGAGAAAGTCAAGCTGAAGGTGACTGAGATACCATTCATCGGTCATGTTGTAACTTCACAAGGACTGAAACCTGATCCAAACAAGATAAAGGCAGTTCTAGAGATGCCTAATCCAACAGATGTCAAAGGAGTCCAGAGATTCATAGGCTTTGTGAATTATCTGAGCAAGTTCCTGCCTTGCCTAAGTGACAAGTGTGAACCACTTCGACAACTGACCAAGAAAGAAATCACTTGGTGGTGGTCTGATGTGCACAACAAAGCAATACAGGAGATCAAGGAACTGGTAATTGCAGAACCAGTACTGCGGTATTATGATCCTGCGAAAGAGCTGACATTGCAGGCAGATGCATCTGAGACTGGCCTTGGGGTACCTATGACACAAGATGGACACCCGATAGCCTATGCCAGCAGAGCACTTACAGATGCAGAAACGAGATACGCCCAGATAGAGAAGGAGCTGTTAGCAGTACTGTATGGCTGGGAGAAGTTCCATATCTATACATATGGAAGAGAGGTGCAAGTAGAGTCTGATCATAAGTCTAGAGATAATAGCTACGGAGCCCCTACACAGAGCGCCAAGGAGGCTTCAGAGGATGCTCATAAGGATGCTGAATTATGATGCAACTATCCACTACAAGCCAGGCCGTGAAATGCACCTGGCTGATACTCTAAGCCGTGCATACATTACTGACACTGATGATTCCAATGCAAGAGAAAGTGCCAATCTCTGTAGCTGTGATGGAGGAATTGTCAGAAGGCGTTAGACAGGATGCCACTATGAAAAACTGAAGGAAGTAATTCAGTCTGGATGGCCTGAGAGACAACATGACGTTGAGCCGATACTTAGACCATACTCCTCAGTGAGAGATGAGCTTACCTACGATGACATATTCTTCTATAGAGGCGAAGGTGTAGTCATTCCTAAGTCAAAGAGGAAAGTGATGATGCAGAAAGTACACTCATCACACTTAGGAATAGAAGGATGCCTGAGAAGAGCCAGAGAATGCCTATACTGGCCGAGTATGAATGCAGAACTCAAGGACTTTGTACAGAAATGTGAGACATGTACTTCCCATGGCCAGAAGCAACAGAAAGAAAATCTACAGCAGCATGATGCTCCCAGCCAGCCATGGAGGAAAGTAGGAGCAGATGTCTTTCAACTAGATGACAAAATGTATTTGGTGACAGTTGACCAATTATCTGGATACTTGGAGATTGACTTTCAAGAGAACACAAAAGCCTCAACAGTAGTCAAAAAGTTGAGATCACAATTTTCCAGACATGGCATACCACATATCCTGATAACAGACAATGGACTACAGTTCATTGCAGATACCTTCAGAGATTTCGCCAAGAAGTGGGAGTTTGAACACAAGACTTCATCGCCTTTATACCCTCAGAGTAACTGTAAGGCAGAGAATGCTGTAAAGATAGCCAAGGGTCTACTGAAGAAGGCTAAAGCAGCAGGCACAGATCCTTACTTGGGCATACTTGAAAACAGAAAAAAAAACCAACACAAAGTATGTCAAGTAGTCCTGTGCAACGTCTGATGAGCAGGGCTGCGGACCAGAACTTTGAATTGCTGCCTACAACAGAGAAGCTTCTGAAACCAGAGGTGCAGAGCGCAGCCAACGATCTGAAGAAGGTGAAGTCGACACAGAAGCTAAAGACTTGCCACCACTCCATCCAGGTGAAGTGGTCAGAATTCACCCTACCAGGCAGCATAGTGAGTGGCAGAAAGGTGTCGTACTTCGAAAAACGTCACAACCAAGATCCTACTTGGTGAGGAGAGACGACGGTAGGGTCTGAAGGCGTAATCGGCGACATCTGCGACGAACTCGAGAACCAATGACTACTCCAAGCGCTGATGGTGATATAACCGATGAACAGCCACAAGTGAATATTCCACCAGCGCAACAAGAGCATGTACCACCTCGCAATTTCACTCAAGATCAGCAAAATGTTACTACGAGATCAGGAAGAGTAGTCCACCCCCTAAGCGCTTCGCGGATTATGTTAGGAGATGACTATCCTTATCTCGTGTCACATGTTATTTCTTCATATATGGAGATAGATAAATGTGCATTATCATTCTTCATGCATGTCATGAGGTTTGAACCTCTTAGTGTGATTGGAATTCGGTTTAACGCGGGGAAACAATATGAAGCAGCAAGATGGTGGAAGGGGTTGTTTTTTTCTTTGTGATAATGTTTATGATGTGATGTGAAGATATAATGAGCTGCGAGCCAAGCGCCGCCTTCAACAGTTTAATTTGGAGTCACGAGGAGAATTCAGTATCACGCGACAACCTACAAGTTTGAGATTACCTTCATTAATAATCATTATTATGAAGATATTGTGTCGCGCATTTATCACCAGTAATGTGGAAGAGTGTGAAGCGCTTCACATCAGTTCGATTTGTTTACACCTTGTGAATCAAGCAACTATAGCGTAAGCACTCAGCAAGTGAATTATCTATAGTACAGTAATCGGAGGAGTCAATCTTCAATCTGAAAAACTTGAGCATTTCAGACTACAGTATACTGGCTATATCCAGCCACATGTGGAATAGGACGTTACATCCTGATTATTCAAGGACTTGAACATTGAGCAAAGAACCGTTGACTGAACTCGGTGGATTTCACATTTGATGTTCTTTGTATATGTATGTTTTATTTCTGATATTCACATGGACATGCATAGATATACTTCCATTCAAAATCATCTACTGCAGTCTATGTGATATCTGAATGATATGTTTTATCATAATCATCAAGTGTTGTGCATTGATGATATAGTTATTTCATTTTTTATATCAAAGGTAGACTGGTAAACAGTTATTGATTTTTTTTTTCTTAAACTGGAATAAGGAAAAAGGGATTGTGTTTTTATAGCACTGTGCTCTATATTTACAAGGGTATTTGCAAATGTTATTGGACATTTTAGAGTTAAAACATGTGATCCTTTTTATTTCATGTTTCTAAGATATTGTTTGATGAACACATTGGTTTTAGGAGGATTATTTCCATCCAAGGATATTGATGTAGCTCATTATTATATTGTGATGAGAAGTAGTAAATTTTAACAGATTGAGCTTCGTTTGGTATACAGTTTGTGAAAATAGAGCGGTTGTCATTTGTCAGATTTTCTGGCTAATTTGGACATTTCACAACATGGTATGCAAAACATATCCAGATAAAGCATGGTCTGTCAGGAATACTATGGCCGGAATTCACAAAGGTGGTTTCAATTCAGACCATGGTTTATGCAGATTTCGTGGTATAAATACGCTTGATTTAGCGCGTACACTTAAAAAGATCCAATAATGAACGCGCGCCGGTCGCTAGTTGCCATGGTTTAGACCATGGTTTATGTAAATTAATTTAAATAAACCATGGTCTGAATTTACATAAACCATGACAACAAGCGTGAATTTAGCGCTTTTGCCAATCACGCGCGACCGGTGCGCGTTCATTATTGGATCTTTTTAAGTATATGCGCTAAATCAAGCGTATTTATACGGGGTAACCTCGCTAGTCATAAGGACCGCTATTCATAAGACCACTTATTCATAAGGACCGCTATCCATAACGCGTGACTAAATGAATAGCGGTTTTGTACGAATAGCGGTCCTTCTGAATAGCGAGCAAACCATGGACAAATTTCCTCGCTATCCATAAGGACATCCATTCATAAGGACCTCTATTCATAACTACTTATAAGGACTGCTATTCATAGCGCGTGTTAAATGAATAGCGGTTTTCTATGAACAGCGGTTCCTATGAATAGCTAGCAGACCCGATTTATACCACGAAATCTGCATAAACCACGGTCTGAATTGAAACCACCTTTGTGAATTCCAGCCTATGTATATACACTGTCATTGTGTTTGTTGTTGTTTTTTTCATGAAAAGAACACCAAAGGTCATAATATTGTCATTTTATGAGGATAGATGATATTGACGTTTGAGCATGATATCTTTTTTTTTTTTTTTTTTTAATCTAGTATATGTATCTAGTGACAGTTATAATTTAGTGATGGCATTATTGCACTTTATTTTTTTGTTTTTGTATTTATGTTTTTATTGAAAACCAAAAACAGAAACATAAAACACAAAAATAACAAACAAATATATACATATATATATATATATATATATATATATATATATACAATGAGTTAAGTCCAATAACATCCATCATAATAAAAAGGGTTATCTTAACATGTCTATTTACATAAAGTGAAAACAGAGGTTATTCAAAGGGTTTCTATTAGAATTTCAGATCAAAAGACCATTTTTGGAAATGTAAGCATAACTTATCATTCTTTTGTGCAATTTTATACTCAGTATTCTTTTTTACTTTCAATAAAGCCATAAAAGCTTCGAAGTTTAACTCAGACTTTTGAAACTTGCATCGAATGACATAGAATTTAAAGCATAAGAATATAAAATTGATACATGTATCGTGGCAACTGCCTGTATCAACTCCAAATACATAATTAAAATCTGAGTAAACAGTAAACTGACCTGTACATTTATCAATGGCATCAGTAACGCTTTTCCAAAGATGTTTAACCTTCTCACAATCACAGAATAAGTGTTTCAATGTCTCTGGATTTTTTTTACAAAATGTGCACAATGGCGAGTCAGTTCTATCTATCTTGAACAAGAATGAATTCAAAGCAAAAACATTATGGAATATCTTAAAGTAAAAAGACTTCAGCTGAGTTTCAATGGTGCATCTAAAATCATGCTTGTGTATTTTTGACCATTCAACACTGTTATCCTCAAGATCAAGCCATTCACTCCATTTTTTTTTTTTTTCTCCAGATTTTACACAGGATAAGTATACTTAGGGACCTTCAGCTTTTTGACCAGAACAGCCTGAATTTTTTCAAAAATATCTTCTTCAACTTCCAGCAGTTGTACAAACCAATCTAAATAAATTCCATTCATCAAGGAATCATATTTCCTTTGATCATTTATAGATATATCAAACTCCAGCACCAAATCTTCAAATGGTTTTACATACGAGTTTCCTCTACTCAACTGTGAAATAAAATATATGCCTCTTTCATACCACGACGGGTAATAATAGTAGGGTTTATGCCTTAAACTTACATTCTTATTCCACCAGATGAAATCTTGCAAATGATATCTATTCAGATTCCACTCCTTAATTATCACCTGTCTATATTCATACCAAGTTTTTTATAGTTTAATCTTAATTCTTAATCTTAATTCTTAATCTTTTTCAAAACACATTGGGGGGCTTCGGTTTTCCATAAAACTAGGTGATCAACATGAAACATGCGTAGCATTTCTATTTCAATAACTTTCCAAGAATTGACATAATCAGGATCAAAAACATGTTTCACCCAGATCATTTTTTGGGCCTCAGCATAAACACTTGGGTCTAACATCTTAAGTCCCCCTTCTTCATAGTCATTACATAACAAAGTACGTTTTACTCTATCATTACCATTGTTCCATAAAAATTTATACAACAGTGAATTTAACTTCTTTAAAAATGATTTTGGAATTTCAATACATTAACACTGAAAATAAGTATCCAAGCTGTGGTAATAGCAATGACTTTATAACAACTATTTTACCTAGTAATTTTCCAACAATTAATAATTTGTTCAATCTTTCTTAGCCTCTGAGGAAAATTTAATTCATATAGCGAGGAAATATGCAATGAAAATGTGACCCCCAAGGCCTTAAATGTTTTTGATCTCCACGTCAAACCCTCGTCTTCAAAGGAGGTTGCGCCACAATTCTTTAGGCTTCCAATATGAATGGCTTCTGATTTGGACAAATTTAGTTTACACCCCGAAAAGCTAGAAAAATAATGCATCATTTCAAACAAATTGATGAAAGACTCCAGCTTGTTATCTAAAAAACAAACAGTGTCATCAGCAAACAAACTTATCCTTTTCTCTGTATCACCTATCTTAATACCCCCTATATCTGGATGGTCCCTTCATGCAATGGCTAATACTTCAATAGCTAAAACAAACAAATAAGGGGAAATGGGGCAGCCCTGAAAAATTCCTCTTGAAATTGCAAAAGAACTTGTCAAATAGCCATTATTAATAACACAGCTTGATCGATCTTTATAAAACACTTTTATCCACTCAATGAATCTTTCTCCAAGATTGAAGAATTCCAAAGCTTTAATAAAAACCATGTTCAACTCGATCGAAAGCCTTTTCAAAATCTAGTAACACTATTGAACCTGGGACATTTGCAAAGTCTGCATATTCAATTAAAGTGATTGATTAACTTTGTGAAAAATTGTAAAATCAGCTCAAATGCCAGTGAATTGTGTGCAGTCCTCTAACTACATATATAATTAAGGATATGTGAAAATATGAGAGAAAATGGAACCCGTTTACTATCCTAAAAAAGAGAAAATCGCGATCAATCGCTAGCGCAAGTCGCTCGGCTTCTTCGCTGCGCTGCAGTCACAAAAACCAAGCACCAACGCTTGGCGATTTCAGAGCGGGTTTCCAGCCCGTACGGTATTCTGTGATAGAGCGAGGTATGCCAACCGTAAGAGTTCTTTAGGGTTCGGTGGTACTCTTTCCCGACATCAATGTTCAATCGTAAATATCTTGATATATAAACGACCGATCAGCTTATAAAACTCAGGCGATTCCTGTCTGAGCTAAAGGTTTGCAATTATGATTACAGCATTAGCTGGAATAGTGATTTTTTTTTCAGCCCTGGGCAAAGTTAATCAATGCATTTAAATCAATAATAATACGAACATTAGCACTTCTATTACGCCCCTTGAGAAATCCCTGTTGGTCAGGGTGAATTAAAAGATTAATAACCTTTTTTGACCGATTACTCATGACTTTTGCTATCAGCTTATAATCAGTATTCAACAAAGATACTGGGCGATAATTCTTGACATATAAAGGATCTTTTCCTTCTTTTGGCAGCAATGTAATTACACCAAGTTTTTGTGACTGAGATAAAGAACCAGAAACAAGTGAATATTGATACGACTTAATTAGCATATCGGCAATATCATTAAAAAACAAAATATAGAACTCCACAGGTAGTCCGTCTAAGCCTGGGGATTTGTTTGTTGCCATACTTTTCAGAGTAGACCATAACTCAGCTTTAGAAATGGGATTATTCAAACAATCTCTATGCTTCTGGGATAACTCTGGAATATCTAGACCAGACATAAAAAGTGAAGCAGCATCCCCATCATCACTAGAGAAGTTGGATGTGTATAATGAAGCAAAATAGGAGTTGATTTAATTTAAAATTGTAGCAGGGTCTGATATAGTTTGTCCGTTATCTGTTTTAATCTGATGGATATTTCTTTTCTCACTATTCCTTTTCTCCAAATTGCAAAAGTACTTACTACTCTGTTCTCCATGTTCGGCCCATTTAATTCGAGAGCGAACTATCGACCCTGCTGTTTCATTATCCAAAATCTCATTCAACTGTGTTTCTAACGCATTTATGTCTTTAAAAAGATCCAATGATTTTTCTTCAGCATTTTCTTGATTTTGACAGGATGAAAGCTTTTGTTTAAGGCCAGATATTTGTTCAAATAATTTGTTCTTCGTTTCATTTTTTTCCTTCTTTTTCCTACTACAGTACTCAATACAATGACCACAAATATATGATTTAAAAGCATCCCAAATGACATTAGGATTTACATCAGAGTCTTCATGAATTGCCTTGTATTCCTTTATCTTATTCTTTATAAAGTTACCAAATTCGGCATCATGCCTTAGGTAATGACAATTGCATTTCCAATAAGCTTTTCCTCCAGTGTGAATGTCTGATGAAAGTTTAATTGAAACAAGAGAGTGATCAGAACCTATTCCACTGCAAATACCAGAATCGTTAACTCTAGAAACTAATACACTTGAGACGAGAATATAATCAATACGTGAAAAAGCAAGCGGGTTTTGTTGTTGCCTCGTAAAACCCAATTCATTTCCATGGTCTCTTCGCCACACATATATTAAATTAAACTCTTCAATATAAGTCAAAAAGGTATCTCTGGCATGAACATTTCTATGCCGATTACCTGCTCCTCTATAGTCAAGAGGACCCAGGGCTATATTGAGATCACCTGCAATTATAATATTTGAATGATCAAAGTTCTCAAGTTTTTCAAATACTTCAGTGAAAAAATTAGGGTTATCTTCATTTGGACCATATATATTGATCAATATAAACTGTGAACCATCTACTTCATAATGCAAAAGGAGATATCTTCCCTCTTCATCTTTCACACAAGAATGGATTTTGGGATTCATAGCTGGTTTAAATAAAATTGCAACACCTCTACACTTAGAGGAAAAACTACAAAAATAGGCTTGACCGCCCCACTGAATTTTCCATAATTTTTCATCTTCCAATAAGGAGTGGGTTTCTTGTAAACAAATAATGTCATACTTTCTTTCATGTAAAAAAGAAAAAAACTTTTTTCCTCTTTAGAATATTTTGCAAACCTCTGCAATTGAAAGTAACTACTTCCATCTTACCAAATCATAAAACAAGCATGCTAACTCACAAAATACATAAACCGATTGAATAACCCGCAATGGTATCATCTGATAAAAGAGATCAAGTACATGTATATATGAATGAACAAAACACAAACAAAAACAATACAAAACACTGGAAAAATACAAAACATCGGATACTGTCATAACTCTGTAATACCTCACAATTAATGACAAATATAAATTTTCCCTTCTTAAAAATAAACTACCATCTCCCTTTACTGCACCTATTTCCCTCAAAAGGAAGGAATGTTTACACAATGCATGCATAGAAAACTAAGAATATCTCTTCAACCATGTTAACCAAAAGCAAAGAACCGTTTGATTACAATCGTCTTAATGACTATGGCGTAAATAGCTTCAAGGAATTCCCCTCCACAAACTTTATCTTGGCAGGATATACGAAGAAAGCCTTCTTCCCTTCTTGCTGAAGCCTCTTCAGATGAGGGAGCATCGCCTTCCTCTCAGCGTGCACTCGGTGGCTTAAGTCATTTCCAACAAAAAGGCGTCTGCCTTCATAAGTGAAATCCTTCTTGAATACCGCTACGCAGGACTCGAATACTTTCTCTTTCTCGTGATAAGAAGAGGAGCACACGTGGATTGGTCTGTCCTTGACCTTTCCATCTGGATCTGGTCGTTGTGGACGGGGTCCTGTCGGTATACGGTGAGCTCTTTCAATACCAACTCCAGCAAGAGCTGGATCTATCATGCTCAAAAAGCCCAACAGGAACTTCTTGCACCCTGCATCGCCTTCCTTACCTTCAGGAATGTTGAAAAATACTACGTTGTTACGCCTAGACCTGTTCTCTAAGTCGTCAAATTTCTCTCAACATCTCGCCAGCTCCTTCTCCATTGCTTTCAACTTTTCATCGCATCCCGCCTCATGAAATTCAAGTTCTTCTCTCACCTCAGACATCTGCACTCGCAGCGAATCGAAGCGTTTCTCGAGCCTTAGCTCAAAGGCCTGGAACCAGGCGGGCGCTTGGGCTCTCCTTAGCACCGACTGTTTCGGCGTATGAAACCGTCACATTACCGCTGCCAGCTCTGGCACTCGTAGCATCCGAAACAGACATTGAATTCTCCTTAAACAACTTATTTTTGGTGTTACCTTGTGCCTTGGTTGGATTCTCTTGACGTTTTTGCTTGTTTGACATTGTAGTGGCTCGAAAACCGAAGAGAAATATAGATCCAAAATCTTAATTTGTGAGGTAAAAACTTAACGTGGTGATTATACATCGTAGCCGCCATGACAGTCTGGCATTATTGCACTTGCAATACGGTAATTAAGTCAAACGAGATAAGACGGTGACGTGTATATTCTGTTTGTGAAATCAGGTAGAAGTTGATGCATTGTTTTTCATGGTATGGTTTACTACCAGATTATGCTGAAAGCACAGCAGTAGGTAGATCCATGTATATGTATATAATGCATGTGTTTTGGGAATCAATACGTCGTGGAATAAACGAGACACAGGCGATGTACGATATGTGTTGAAAATCTCATCTTTAATGCCCCACCTTTGTGCAGACTAAGTGGAACCCGACTGACATGTCTTCATAATCAAACCACGACATGTTACACCGATGTCCTTAATTCAATTTTATTACACGGCTAACCTGAAATTAAAACTATAAAAGCAATCAAAGGAAGGTAATACATACCTTTAATTAGGGGTAGATACTTTTCAAAAAAAAGTTCTTTATGCGGGTACATTGATTGTTGCTTACATAATATTTCTACATCAATAAATGTCTAGAGAGCATGATTATCAATCTCTGAGCTTCATGTAATAGGATGCGAGAGCCTTGGAAGTAATAATTTTATACTGGCGTGTATGAATAATTACTCCCATCAGCAGGTATCTTCCAGAGTGCTGAGCTACACAGATGACAACTTTGGGAACCAATCTGCTTATCTGCTATTTAGGTTCATATACCCACACTGCTCGATTTAAATTGTACATCCTTGTTTCTGGGGTGTTTGTTGTTGTTGTTTGTTTTTTTGTATTTTGTTTGTTTGTTTGTTTGTTTTTTTTTTGTTGTTTTTTTGGAGCGGGGGCAGCAATGGCAGAGGCCAAAACTATTTTGATTCTGATCCTCGTATGGGCCCGCTGGATGGTAGGGCAATGAGGTAAGTAACTCGTGCGATAGATTTAATATCAAGCGTATATAAATGTAAAACAGTTATGGTTGAACTGCAGAGCAATGCTAATGATATAGCGTTATCAGTGACGTAGCGTCAGTCCAGTCACTGAGGGGCCACTGGCATCATGGAGGGGGGGGGGGGTCGGCACCGGTCTCAGTCGGAAAATTCAATGCCAGTTTACAAGGCCACTAATTAGGGGAGGGTGCAGGAAAGAGGTCTATCGCCTACTTTTCTCGCCCTTTTCGCTTTTTTTTTTTTTTTTTTTTTTTTTTTTTGTTTACATGCGATTGCGGGCAGGGTGAGGAGTAAACGTACATGTAACTAAAACATGCAATCACTGGATCAACTATACTTTTGGAAACAGTGTTTACCAATAACAACCATAATGTTGTAGCAAAGTAGAAAGGTATGAAATCTTAATGATTTCCTGTATGCAAGTATTTTCAAGTATTGATATTAAACGACCAAGTCTGTAACCATTTAATAGATCATTGATTAACAAATCAGTTGAAATATGTTATTAACTGTTGTGACTGGTACCAAAAGACTGTAATCAAAGTATAAATGCAAGGCACTGTATCTTTGATTTTCTTGTAAACGAGCTGGAAATAGGACAAATGAAATGAGTCATTTCACTATTATCAGAACAGTACACAAATCCCTGTTATGAGCAATTCAGTATGTTGTAGAAATTGTTAACACTTCTCGCAAAATACTCAATAATCTTTCTTTACAGAAGTTTGTAATAGTAACTGTGATGTTATCACTTGTAACGTATACCATCTTGTCAATTTTGTTTCTTTCCAAAATACAATTGTTACGAGTAAATACTGATTCACATAGTTAAATGTACAATTCACGTAACTTTACATGATATAATCACGTGACCAAACAGGCATATTTGCTTTTCTTCTTGGCCTGCTTGAACTTTCATGAGTTGCATTTATATGTCGTGACCTAGACTCGGACTGATTGTTGTCACGTCACAAGGTAAGCTTTGATGCATTCCACACGCGATTGTCTTCTAACTGAAACGTGTAGCATCCTTTCTTTGCTATTATACGTTTGGGACCACTGAACTTTGCCCCACTTTTGCCTGTAAGCCTAACACGCACATAATCACCTTCATGAAAAGAAGGTTCCTTGGCACTTCTCTTCCTGTTGGTGTATTTTCGTGATTTCTCTTGCTGCTGAGTAACACGCTCACGAATATCTGCACCATCGGGAACAGATGCAGGAACATCGCGAATGTTAACCGGTGTGACCATCTTTCTCCCATGCAATAGCTCTGCAGGGGACTTCCCTGTGGTCGAATGAGGGGTTGCCCGATAGGCCAGCTCATTTTTCGCGATTTGTAGGGTTTGCTTTAGTACGCGATTCCACCGCTCCACCTCCCCATTCGCACGAGGATAATAGTGAGATGACTTCAGATGACGAATCTTCAACTTCGCGAGAAACGCTTCAAATTCCGTAGAAACAAACTGCGTACCATTGTCTGAAACTATTTCATCTGGTAATCCTTCACGTGCGAAGATCTGCGTAAGGAATGTAATCACAGACTTTGTAGTGACTTCTGCAACAAATGCTAACTCGACCCACTTACTGTAATAGTCGATCAAGACTATCGCGTATTTGCAATCACGTGTAGAATCAAATGGGCCAGTGATATCGATACCCAGCTTTTTCCACGGGCCTGAAGGCAGGGGTACCGGTTGAAGTGGTGTATCTCTCGTTTTCGCGACCTTATCACTCGACTGGCACAGAACGCATGATGCTATGGAATTCTCAACCGCTTTATCCATAGATGGCCACCAGAAAAGATCGCGTAAGCGTTGCTTGGTACGAACTATACCTTGCTGTGCTGAATGCGCAGATTGAATGAGCTTACTCTGCAACTGAGCAGGGATACAGCACCGTTCTCCCCGCATGAGGCATCCATCCACTACGCTAAGCTCATTTCGTAGCTTGTAGAAAGGTTGAAGTGAAGACGGTATGGTTTTCTTGTATGGCCATCCATCGGACACGTACGTTATTGCAGTGTGAAGTGTAGCATCTTCAGCTGTAGCACGTTGTAGATCTGCTTTGGAGATCACGCTATCCGCGAAGATCGAATTAATGCACTGGATGACTATCTCGTCATCGCTATCTGGAATCGGTTCTTGCGCTCTCACAGGAAGACGCGACAAGGCATCAGCAGCGTAATTCACGGAACCACAACGGTATTCAACTGAGAAATTGAAGCGCATCAATCTTGCAGATCAGCTGGCTATGCGCATCGACTCACGTCCGGTTAAACGTGACGACAACCGCGTACATAGCGATTGATGATGATCAGTGCGTAGAATGAAGCAGCGTCCCCACAAATATGTGAACCATTTCTCACAGGCCCACACGCGTGCGAGAGCTTCCTTCTCCCCAACGGAATAGTTGTGCTCCGCAGAACTCAATGTTCTGGACGCGAACGCTACTGGCCATTCAGTGTCGCCCTTGACTTGGAGGAGGACAGCCCCCAAGCCATACGAAGATGCATCGGTCTCCACAACTGTAGGTAGACTCGGATCGTAAAAGTGAAGGGCAGTTGCCTTTGCTATCTCGCTTTTCACCCTATCAAATGCTTCTTGAACTGCAGGAGTCCAGTCGAATGGTTCTTCCTTACGTGTCAGCGCCCTCAGTGGTTCAATTACTGTAGCGTAATCATGAACAAATCTGGCATAATAGGAAGCAAGACCTAAAAATGAACGCAAGGTAGCCAGATCTGTGTGCAGTTGTCTCGAGAATGTCCTTGAAACGAGAAGGATCAGGGTGTAGGCCATCTGCAGAAATCTGGTGGCCTAAGAAGCGTATGGATGTAACCCGGAACTGGCACTTCTGGAGATTAAGTGTCAGCCCGATGTCCTGTAGTTTCTTCAGCACCGCAGACAAGTTCGCATCATGTTCCTCAAGTGTCTTTCCGTAGATGACAACATCATCCAAGTAGCACTGTACTCCAGGTAATCCGGCAAGGCATGAAGCCATCAACATCTGGAAAGCTGACGGAGCTGAGGCCAAGCCGAAGCAAACTCGCTTAAAGCGAAATAACCCATCATGAGTTATGAAGGCAGTCAAATCTCTGGAGTCCTCGTGAAGAAGCAGTTGATGGTAGGCAGATGTCAAGTCCAATGTACTGAAGATAGCACTGTCTCTCAATTCTGCCAACAGTTCCTGAATGTGAGGCAATGGGTATTTATCGATAACAATGGCCTTATTCACCTCACGTAAGTCTACGCAAAGTCTCACACCACCTGTGCGTTTGTACGCAACCACCAACGGAGAAATCCATTCGCTAGAATCAATGCGTTCGATTATGTCCTCATCTTCTAATCGCTTCAGCTCCTGTGAAACTTTGTCCCTGACTGCAAATGGTAGACGTCTCAGTCTCTGTTGCACAGGTTGCACATCTGGTTTTGTACGGACACGGTGCACAAACCCTTTTGCAGTCCCAACATGGTCCTGGAAAAGCGATGGATGCGCAGCTTTCATCGCTTCCCCTTCCTTCGTCATTTGCTTCTCAGCAGTAGCAGATGTGATGCAGTAGACCACATTGTCCTTCAACTGAAGACGTAGAGCATGAATGAGGTCACGCCCCAGAATGGGCTCTCCACGCTCTACCACGAAGATTTCAACTGGCGCAGTAGCATCTCCAAACCTCACCTGGGTTCGAAGCTTCCCACACAATGGAATTTGCTGCTTTAAGTAGGTCACGAAAGAAGTTCCTCTGACCGGCTCCAACAGCTCAGGAACAAAATATCGATGAAATACTTCCGCTGGTAGAAGTGATACAGCCGATCCTGTATCAAAGATCATGTCCACATTCACAGTTCCATTCAGCACTACAGAGCACATGATATTGTCACTTGATATGTTCAATATTTGGACACTATCGTTGACTGGAAATTGAGAATGAGGTGGTGATGTCACCGTATCACTGTCTGTACACGTAGCATTACTATTCTGTCCATCAACACCACACTCAGAAATCTGTCGTACCGCTTTGGACTGACAAACCTTTGCAAAATGTCCGATTTTATTACAGTTCCGGCAAACAGCAGTTGTAGCACGACTTGCTTTGTCATTAGCCAAGTGAGCACTAGATCCGCATCTATAGCAACTCTTATTTGAATCAACTTTGCAAAGCACTGACATAGTCCTCAACTGACTCATTTGCTAACTGTCCTCTCTGTCTAAACCTGTATCTTTCTGCAACTACATTAACGGCAGGAGTAAAATGTATGTCTAACCTGTCCAATGCCTGCGCGAACGTGCAGGCAGCGCCGTCTCCTCCGCTCGCCCCCGAAGCAACGGCATCAGTAGCAGGCAGTGTGTCGTAGATTCGTTGTCCTTCCGCCCCAAGGCAGTGTAGAAGCATTGCACGTTTGCGGTCGTCAACAAACTTATTGGCCCCGCTGGCGAGCAAATAGTTCTGAAACATGGACTTACAATCTAGCCATCCTCGTCGCCAAAATGTTCTGTCTTGGGTTTAGGACATAGAAAAACAAACGATATCTTCACACTTCGAAATAACGTGATTGAACTTTATTCACGCCATTTTGCACAACCGCCTTGCAATCATAGTCTTACTTCAGACTCTGACATGTATATATATATATATATATATATATATATATATATATATGAAGTATACATCAACACAACAATACTCTTAACAGTACTGACAGAGTTCCTCAACATAAATTTTATTCTGCTTTTGCAATGGAATGCCATCCGTTATTCAAATACACTGTTCAGTTTTCACACTAGATATCTTCTTCATCCATTATGTTTTTTTATATTTTCTTCGCTTTTTTTTATTGCTTGTAATCATTGTTTTGACAGTGTCAACGCTGGTTTCTACCTCATTGCTCATACCAACGATAAGCCTTACAACAAGAATTCCTGTACAAATGGAAGCCGCAAATTCTCAAACCACTGCTGGTAAACAATAGATTTTTTTCCAACTAATCTGGGAAACGATTTTCAGGGATGTTCAAGTCCTGCTTACCTTATTTTTAGGGGTACACTTTTTCATTATTTAAAAACTAATCTTCAGTTTCCGATTATGGATTTATTTTTGCTCAGAAAGTGGCTTAAAATGCAGAAAATGGGTTGTATTGTATTGTATTGTATTGTATTTATTTTCCGTCATTTAAAAACAACAAATGATAATACATCCATAATTATGAAAAGAAACAACAACAAATTGATTACAAGAAGAAGACGGAGGGATGGCCCTGCTCAGCGTTGTTGCCATAACAACGCTGTTTTACAGAGGGGTCCCAACAGACATAAAAAACATGTAAATAGATATTAACAAGAAAAAAGTTAACAACTTACAATAGTTAAAGAAACGAATTGGAGTAAAAACAGAAAAAAATAGAGAAAATATTTACAATATATACAAGAGAGAGTGCTTAAACAATAGCGTACATTTAAAAAGATACCTGATCAGCTACAAAAAGTCTGGAATAATATTTTTTAAATCCTTTCTGAAAGTGTAAACACTTTGTATTAGTTTTGTAGTATGTGGAAGAGCATTATATTGTATTGAGCCTCTATATTGAGTAGTTCGTCGGCAGTATTCAGTTCTAGGCTTAGGGAGAGCAAAGTTACCAGAACTGCGGAGGGAGTAAATATGAGAAGGGGGTTGAAACATATCATTCATACTAGAGGATAACATATCATGGACTGATTTAAAGACAAATACATTTAAATTTTTCTTACGCCTGGATTCGAGAGATGACCATTTTAAAACTGAATGAATTTGTTCATTAGAGATATGTTCATATGGATTAACTTTCATTATTACTCTGCCCGCACGATTCTGGAGAGTTTGCAATTGTTTGATAAGTTTTCGATCACACGAATCAATTAAAATATCGGCATAGTCAAAAAGGGGCAATATAATTGCATTATAAATCAGCTTCAAATTCGACTCATTAACAGAATAGCGAAGTCTAGCTAAATATTTCACTAAGTTCCCTACCCTCTTACACAAGTTATCAACATGGACATCCCACTTTAGTTTATTGTCGATAATAAATCCGAGATATTTAACACTAGCAGACTGTTGTATTGCAATATCATTAATATTTACATTAAATTTATTACATTTACTTAACATATGTCTTGAGCCTATGAGTAAAGATACAGTTTTATCAAAATTCAGTGTCAACTTGTTATTGCACATCCATTTATAGATAAATGATAAATCATAATTTACTTTATATTGAATATTATCAACATCAAAATCAGAAAAATAAATAACAGTGTCGTCAGCGTAAAGCTGAATTGAACAAAAATTCGTATATTGAGGCAAATCATTGATGAAAATAATAAATAGCAAAGGCCCCAAAATGGAACCCTGTGGTACACCAACAGAGATGGGCAATGGAGCTGAGAGAGTTGAGTCAATAGAAGTTGAAATAAACCTGTCATGCAAATAATTATGGAACCATTGTAAACATTCATCAGAGATACCGATATTGCGTAATTTTACTAGAAGCAAGTTGGGATCAACGCAATCGAATGCTTTTTTCAAATCAATAAATACTGCTCCTGTATATTTTCCCTGATCCACAGCGTTCATCCATTCATCTGTAATATTAACCAAAGACGTTAATGTAGAGTGTTTACTCCTAAACCCATATTGTACTGTTGATAAAAGTTTGTTTTCTTCTAAAAATGATACTAACTGCCGTTGAACAAATCTTTCCAGCAATTTTGAAACCGTGGGTAATATTGAAATCGGTCGAAAGTTATTTGGTGAAATTTTATTACCCGATTTATAAATAGGAATAACTTTTGACTTTTTCCATTGGTTTGGAAATTTATTCTCGAGAAATGATCTATTAATTATATGGGTAAGATACGGAACAATAACAGGGGCACACATTTTTAGAATTTTGGATGAAATCTCATCTAAGCCCACAGAAATATTATCTTTCAATTTCATTAGTTCTTTTCGAACATCGTCATCAGTGACTAAATGAAACGTAAACTTAGCATTACTGTTAATACCAACTTCATCACCATTTAACATGTTTAATGAAGGAGGAGGATCGTGAAAATTAGAAGCTAATTCTTATTTAGGTCAGCAAAATATTTACGAACCAACGAAAACTTGCTCAAAATAACACTAATGAAAGAATTGATGGACTCATAAAATCATTATGGGTTAAAGCTTATTAGATGTATCACGTCAGTTTGAAATCATGTTGGAAAAAAAATTGTTTTAAATCTGATTCGTGTCTCAATGATTCATGATACAATTTATAACGTTACGGGCCTACTATTTTAACATGACCTTGATTCAAAGTCTATTCCAAAGAAGGTTTTATAGGCTAACCCTGAAAACTTCTTGTCCTGTGATATCATTAACTTGGCCGCAGGCGACCCTCAACTAACCAGCAGAAAGGCAGTAAGTGACCCTCGACATGCACGCAATTTGCTCGTATAGCTCGCTCCACGCCCGCAGAACTGACCAGCTACACGGATGTTGGCAGTATCGACACCGTTCCTTGCCAGTAAAACACCCGTATTATGCTCGCAGAATGCCCGCAGATGACACGCGTTTCCGGCGCATAGCCACAGATCCACGGGCAACCTACGTACTTCAAGCGGGTTAACTGCCTGTGACTTGCGGCCGCTACGGGCCTCCTACTGGTGTTCTACGTGGACCTCTGCGGGCAATCCCCCGCGACTCACCCGGAACAAGTTTTGGGCATGCTCAAAACTTGGCTGCGGGTAAATCGGACTTGCGTGCGCACCTCCGGGCAACTACGGGCGAGATACGTGCTAGGTACTGTCAGGTGCGGGCCATCTGCGGAGACCTCCGGGTAGCAAAAATTGTTCCCCGCAAGTCACACGCAAGGCTTGCCCGGAAAGGTTTGACAGGGCCTTAAGAAATACTCTCTTGTCTTACTTGTGTATATAGGACAGTGTATGGAACTCAACGCTAACGAAGAACGCCAATTCCCTATGGCTTTAAAATCACAATTATAATCATTTTACAATCATCATCATGGTCATGGTTATCGACTTTTGATGTTCTCCAACCAATATTCATTAGTATCGTTCACGCTCAAAATTCAAAATGTAGGTAAATAAACGCATATTCTAAGCAGAAAAGACTCAACTGTAGATGGGTCTCTTTATTGGATGTTTTGTGTTTTCGTTGAAGATCTTTCCCGCCAATAGTGACAAAGACACCGTGGTATACAACCGCTTGCCCAAGGTCATGTCATGTCGATATGTTCGACTGCTACCTGTGACCTGGTATATCTGGATTTCCATGCGTTTGGAGCTCTATGGAGAAGGTCCTATTATAAGCGAGTATCCGGCCCAAAGGCTAAGCCTTCGTTCTAGAATCGAACAAGTGGCGGGTTAAGGATACGTGCATTAATATACAAAACCATTGCCCGTCAGGTAATCTTTTTCCAGATAAGTTCATAACTAAAAACTCAAGGTAAAATATTCTATTCCACATTTACAATATATATTTAAAAAAACTGTTGGAGAATGCATGACCAACTACAAAAATGCCATTTTGAATATATATATATATATATATATATATATATATATATATATATAAGTGTGAGGATGAGAGAGGAGACAGAGACGTGGGACGTAGCTGTATGGCAATGGTATCAATGTTGACCAATAAATAGGCGATAACACCAATTATCAGCCTATGTACATGTACCCCTGCTTTGTTAGTTCAGGTGGCAGATCTAATCACAATTACACCATCTCTGTCAGCTTATTTTGTACTACACCATCTATGTCAGCTTATTCTGTGTTAAAATCATTTAATTCTCACTTAAGATATGGAATTTGTATCTAAATTGCTTATCACAAGAATTAAATCATCATTATAACATTTCAGTTTCAGTTTCAGTTTCAGTTTATTGTTTCATATTTCACATTTATAATGTGTTTTTTTACAGTATACATGTAAATGGGTACAAACAATTATTGGTACAAACGAGATAAATGATACGAACAAACAAGAGATATATTGTCAGAGAAAATAAAAGAAGATGAGTACCTCATATCTATGCGTTTGCATGCAATATTAATTGAGCAGACTGGGCTATAATAATAATGTATCTGTACGCTATATCACTTATTGTTCATTATTTATGATGTGACTTAAATCACAAGTTACACGCTGAGTATGAACTATTTAGTTTTCACGGATATTGAAATATTGATTACGATATTTAAACCACCCAGGGTTTACTTACCATATCAGTTTGAGATCTATATCTCAGTGACAATAGATTATTATTATTCGTCTATGATCAACAATATTCTCCCTTATCCACGTCTCACTCAAACCGAATCCCAATGCGTTCCTTCACTCTTTCTCTCTTTCTCTCTTTCTCTCTCTCTCTCTCCTTCTCCCTCTCGCACTCACCTGCTATTCCAGTTTCCCCTTAGACAGTGTCAAAGGTCAGTAATTTATTCACACTTGACCGCACTCCTTTACACACACACACATCCAAATACCACACATATACATCAGTAAGCCGTAACGAAATCTCACTTTAGGTAAGCTCTTTTACATTTCATTTTTGTACAATATTTTAGAGCCATGTTTTTATCATTCACACAAGTTAATTGTAATATTTAATGCATATCACCATATTATGCTTATAAAAAGATGTAATTGTACGTATTTGTTAAATATACAAAATTATACGAGTGTGTATGCTATGTTTGCATTGTATTGTCTTCAGATCCTGAAGAAGGCCGGGAAGGCCGAAAGCTTGAATAAAGTTGAAGTACAGCTACGTCCCACGTCTCTGTCTCCTCTCTCATCCTCACACTTATAATTTACCGAGACGCCGTCGAAATGTTAAAGTTAGGTATCTTCGCATCTATATATATATATATATATATATATATATATATATATATAATATAAATATATATATATATATGTATATATATATATATATATATATATACATATATATATATATATATATATATATATATATATATATATATACACACATACATATATACATATATACAGCCGTATATATATATATATATATATATATATTTAGTTCATTCATTACACTAAATGTATGATGTATGTCCCATCTCGTTATTCACATTTTCTCTTCTGTTTCTTGTTCACTTTTCATTTCATTTTTTTTTTTTTCATCTCATTCTTTCAGCAGATCCGACCACTACATTTCAAAAAGGGCTAGAAACAATGCCCATAACGTCATCTCGTACGACCCAATCCGGCATCGTTCCTTCCAAGCTTCAACCGAGAAGAGTGGCTATTCCGGTCTCGATACCAGTCACTACCCCTCCTGCATCAACTGACGTGACAAACCTGGAAATCACTATGAAAGATTTAGGGGTAATGTTGAGTATGCCACAATACCCCTGATAATGTCTATCCCTGAGTATCCCTGTCATGACACTAACGTCATTTGGCAGGACAATGATTTACATTTGCCCCTCTCCACCCAGGGGAGGTACATGGGTACCCTGTAGGAAGAAATTCCTTAAATGCTTTAGGGCGTTATCATGGCAGCCAGGCTTAAGACGGGTTAATATATGATTACAGGATCCTCCGGAAGAACAGTAGAAATACTGATGAGGCTACCTCGGGTAAACAACCTGTATCTGTAGTAGAAGTAGTAGTAGCAGCAGTATTTGAGATGGTGATGGTAAATATAGAAGTATTATTCATGGGATTGCATTGTCAAAGGAACTCAGTGACTCCAACCCTTAGGCATCAGCAAAACTGGAGATTCTCCCGCCTGGACCAGTGACCAAAATTAAGACCACGTGAAGTCTAAGCGCGTGGGTCACGAATTGCGAGCGCCGAATTTACGGATAGGGCCAAGGAGCAAACTGTTATTGAAGCAACACATTTTTATTTACATGTGCAATGTATATTCATTAGAGTGGGGGAAATGCATCTAAACGGGAGAATACCCATGCAGCTAAACCTAAAGAAAGTGTACATTTAGGGGAATGTGGTAAAGAACGGTGTATCTCCCGCCCCGAAATTCTGGAAACTGTCTAGAATAGTAATATATATATATATGATTCATCGAAATGAAAACAAACTCTACTTGATCTTAATGAAAATTACAAACAGTGAAAAACACTACGCACAGGTGTGGATATGGACATGGGACTACAGACACACGTAGCATCCAAATTTGGTCCAAATTTGAAAGATACATATGGATTATACGGGCATTTATATATTTTCATCTGTCATTGATACGAGCTACTTCTAATTCATAGGAATAAGCCCCCATATGATTGTTCATCTTTTCCAGAGCTCAACAGCCCTGACGACATCAAGTCCTTCGCATACTCAAATGACTAGTAATGATGCACAAATCGAAGGAACTGTCTCTCTTAATCTAACTGCTTCTACAAATAAAACTACATCCCCTCGACTTAAAGGTAAAAATCGTTGCTTATAAAGACATTGCTGTTCCCCCAAATGAAAATATTGGTTCAAACCTATTTGTTTATGCACATATGTAACTAATTACTTTATTGGAGGATCCTTCCCCTTTGAATGTTCTTTACAGAAATATGGAGCCATATAAATGTTGTGAATCATCATCACCCTGCATCTTCAAGAAGGCAATATCACATTATAGGCCAGGGGCATGTCCCGAAATAGTCACCACCATTTTACATTTGACCCCTTAAAGTTACTTCGACCAACGCTTCTCAACCGGTGGGCCGCGAAGCCTTCTAAGGTGGGCCGCGAGGATTGCCAAAATAATTTTCAAAATAGAATAAATTAAAGAATGATCTTACATAAAACAGCTGGAATTCTGCGATATGTTGTTAACTCGTTTATAATGTTATCAGAGATTTATGTATTTACGAAATGGGGGAGGGGTAAGTGTTATGGCCTTGTTACCCCATTGGTTCGTAAACCGTTTGATATGAACTCGAATTTTTTTGTAAGAAGCAAGTTAACGTGTCTCATTAAAGGCAAGCAGAATAATATTTTAGGCATAACAACGGACAACCACACATTTTTTTTTTTTTTTTTTGCTGTTGAAATATAAGTAATGTTAAGTTCGTTAGTAATGTTGATTTGTTAGTGTAAAGCGCCTTGAAACATTTTGTTATAGGCGGTATATAAATTTTTCATATTATTATATTATTAATTACCACAGATTTGCTTTTCGTGTGTCACGTTTTATTGTCATCTCTTTCTCATTAGGTTTTTGTAAGGTGGCCGCACTAGCGTATCTGACGGGGGCAAGGGGGCGACTCGCCCCCACCCCTGACATATTTTAATCTAAAATTTAAAAAAAATGGTTATCTTTCGATCATTGTGGAGCAGTTGCTTTAAAGTAATCTGTAACCAAATTGCTCTTAAAAGGGGAATGTTTCAAAGGTTTTCTCGCTCGGTCACAATACGACCTCTCGAAAAATATTTCAATGTAGCCGTTTGGAATCCAACAACCAAAAAAGGTGTCAAGCTAATATTTGTGTACTATCAAGCAAAACAGAAAGGCCGTCTAAAAATCATCGTGTCTTTTTGAAGTACACCACAATTCAAGGTGGTCAAAGTTTACTTGGAATAAGGTACCTTAGCAAAACGTACTTACGCGAAAAGACGCTTCCGGAACCCAAAATGCGTATTGTTGAAAATCATAATTTTATTCAGAAACATATCATTAAACCATAGAGCGGCTTAAAATGGTTCTATTACCTTCCTTGGGCTTAATATTACCAAAACTGTCATTACAAATGTCAAAAATACATGTACAACTTTTTAAAATTCAGTTTACATCACCTTCAATTTAGCCATTTGCGTTCCGGGCGCATCTTTTCGTGCCACCCATTTTCGCTAAGCTACCTAAGATAACAGACAGTGTTGAATTGCAGGCTACTATAGTTTCTCGGTCGTGTACAGTAATATTGATCTTCTGTCCATGAACTTACAGGTCTGTTGCGTGTTATAGCGAAGATGAACAACTTACAAACAGTATCCTTTGGCTTCTCCCTGCCAATGTTCTTGTATTTCTCTTCTCTGGTACTGGCACTGGTTCTTCGCTGCATCATACTTTGGATTAAAGGAATGTTTAAAAAAGAGGTCAGCGAAATAGAGAACGATTACATGACAATTTCATGCCATGGCGAATCTTCATCTCTAAACACTAATAGTAATAGTAGTAACAGACAGTAGTAGCTAGTAGTAGTAGTAGTAGAAGTAGAATTTGTTGTAGTTGTAGTAGTAGTAGTAGTAGTAGTAGTAGTAGTAGTAGTAGTAGTAGTAATAGTAGTAATGATATAATAATAAGAAGAAGAAGAATAATAGTAACAATAATGATAATAATAATGATCATAATAATAATAATACTATTAATAAATTATTAGTCTTGTATATCGCATTATACCTTTGAAAGATATATTTGAAATTAGATTTCTTGTTTTAATATTGATAGTAAGCTGATTTCAAATTTTAATTTTACACACTCAAGTAATACTGAAGTAATTTTTCTGAAAGAAAAATCACGATATTGCAATGTGATATGTTCTGACACTGTAGCTTTAGTCATGATTCGCCAAGATCTGTTTTTGTTATAATATCGGAAAGGCCTAGTCAGTATCAAATGATGATTCCATTTTCGGGTGGGGGGGGGGAGGGGTAATTTATATCATGATATGTATATATTTGGTCATTCTTCTGCCCTTTGTTTATAAAGATACAGTCTGTGGACTCCAGGGAATAGGTACTGTCAGTGGCGTACCAAGGATTTTTTAAGGGGGGCGTCTTTTTACACCAAAATTCTCTGACAAGCCCCACCCCCCCCAAAAAAAATAGATAAATAAAAAAATAAAATAAAAGGTTATCATAATTTTTTTGGGGGGGTCTCTTTTTACTCACAAATTCTCTGACAAGCAAAAAAAAAATGGAGGGGGGGGGGGGTTATCAGCATTTTGGCGTCAAAAATAAGCTTTTGCTTCATTTCTTAAGGGGCGGTGTTTTAACACTTAGAACACCTAAAACACCCTCCTTTTGCCAAAGGGGGGGGGGGGTGTTTAAACACCCAAAACACCCCCTCGGTAAGCGCATTGGTACTGTACTCCTAAACATGTAGTGGTTTAGTGGATTAGTCACCGGACTGTGAAGCATAAACAGGGTTCGAATTCCTGTCACGGCGCTAATATCCTTTAAGACATCAATCTACATTTGCCACTATCAACCCAGGTGAAGTAAAAAGGTACCTTGTAAGAAGAAATTCCTTTAATATTTGAGCGCCTGATCATGGTAGTTAGGCTAAAGCTGCATGGAGAAATAGAATGATTGGAAGACCCTCATAAAAAATAGTATTTTCTATTCTAGGTAAATAATATATTATTAACCTAGTGTTACAGTTCAAAGAGAAGATACATATTTGCTAACAAAAATTCTCTCTCTCTCTCTCTCTCTCTCTCTCTCTTTCTGTCTTTCTCCCTCACTCATCCCATTTTTTGTCCAGGTGGAACAAGACATTGAACGTCCCAAGCTGATGTATGAGTTAGTTAACATCTGACCCAGGGATGATAATGATGTAATACCCCAATGAAAGAGAGCCAACAAATCGAATTAACTTTGCCTCCTTCCTGCGTTGCATATCTTATCATCATGGTCTGTTGCCATGGCACAAGTTGTCCAAAATATAGAAGGGGATGAGTGTGCGTGTGTGTGTTTGTGTGTGTGTGTGTGAGTAGTGTGTGCTTGGGCTTGTGTGTTTATGTGTTTAAGAGGTGTCGTAGTCGAGTTAAAAACACTTGACTAAAAATGTGAAAATCGTGGGTTCAATCCCCAGTATTTGATTTGATTTTATTTTATTTGTTTCCACGATCGGTTTACATTTGTACATGAGAAAGCAAAATATAAGTATATAAATCAAATGGCATAATACAAAGGATAATACATAATAACAGCTCAGTATAATAAACATCTTCCAGTAGAGGTAATAAACGCATACATTATATACACTTGTGGGGGAACCTATTAAAAGCGAGGCTTGTCGAGTTAGGTCCCCATTTAACAAAGAAAAGGAGCTGGAAAGTAGAATTATGAGATTAAGATGAGAAGAAACAAAGAGAGGACGGAAATCAGCGGATGGAAACAGAAGAGAACATAAAAGGATTAACTAATTATAGAGAGTGGAAGGGAGAGAGAGAGAGAGAGAAGAGAGAAAAGAGAAGAGAGAAGAGAGAAGCGAAGTGCAGATCGAGATCAGCAACCATGCAGCATTTTAGTATATGGTTTTAGCAAAAGAGATTTCAGTTCTTTTTTAAAACGGTGCAGTCTCTCTATTTCCTTAAGGTTTGGATCGAGACTGTTCCAAAATTTGGGACCTGTAAAAACGAATGTTTTGTGCGATAAGAGCGTTCTCGTGCGGGGAAGATGGAAAAAGTTTGATTGTCTTGTTGGGTAGTTGTGGAGTGTATTGTTAGTTGTGAAAAGGTCTGAGAGAGCATTTGGAAGTTCATTATTGATTAGTTGGAACATAAATTGACCCAGATTATAAAGATATAAGTCAGACACTTTGAGAACTTTATTATTATGAAAGAGCTAGTCAGTATGTGAGAGATAACCTGTAAGAGATACAATCCTCATGGCCTTTTTTTGGAGTAGTAGTAATCTGTTTAATTGTTGTGCGGTAGAGTTGCCCCATGCTAAAATTCCATAATTAAGATATGGAAAACATAAGGTTAAGTAAAGAGACAACAAAATAAAGGATGGGAATTGATATTTCAGCTTGTTAATCACTCCTATGTTTCTCGAAATCAGTTTTGACAAGTTATCAGTATGTGGTTTCCAGGAGAGCTTATCGTCAATTATTATACCTAGGAATTTTGTAGTTTTCACTTTTTCGATAGGTATGTTATCAAAAAGAATATTACCAGGCAGGGACTGAAGAGTATTGCTGAAGAGCATGTAATTTGTTTTCTCTATGTTTAGAGACAACTTATTCGCCTTTATCCAGTCCGTAACAAGTTTCAGTTCGGAATTGACTGTTGAAAGTAAAATTGCGGGGTCTCGATGGGAGAAAAAGAGATTGGAATCATCAGCAAACAATATGTAAGATAAAATGGAAGAAGATTTATAAAAGTCATTGATGTATAAGATAAAATGCAAGGGACCAAGGAGAGATCCCTGTGGTACTCCACAATTTACTGGTTTAATAGAAGAACTGTGCCCGTTGAGCATTGAGTGATACATATGGGTTTCTATTAGAAAGGTAGTTCCTGAACCACTCCAAGGCCTTTCCTCTGATCCCGTAATGGGATAATTTATATAATAAAATAGTGTGATCAATAGTGTCAAAGGCCTTGGAGAAGTCCAGGAAGATTCCAACCGTGTGTGATGCTTTATCGATAGCGCTGGCTATTGTGTTAATAAGAGTTAAGACTGCTTGGGAAGTGCTGTGTTTTTCTCTGAATCCAAATTGGAAGTTGCAAAAAATATTGTTGTCTTTAAGAAAGGATACCGTACGTTTGTATATATTTTTTTCAAGAATTTTCGATGGTGAAGTTAGGAGTGAGATGGGTCTGTAATTACTTAAGCTGAGTTTATTTCCTTTTTTAAATATAGGGACGACTTTTGCAGTTTTCATTTTGATGGGAACCACTGCTGAGTTTAGAGACAGATTAAAAATGTGCATTAGGGGTTCTGCTATTTGAAATACTATTTGTTTTTGTATACAGTTGTCTAGACTATCGTGGCCGTGGTTTTTTTATTTGGTAGATCATTTATTATATGACATACTTCATAAACAGTGACGGGAGTGAAAAAGATCGTGTTTGAGACTGGGTTATCCAGATAATTGAAAAATGATTTGTTTATAGGAGGAATGTTTTTGGCCAAGTTCTCTCCAATGTTTGCAAAGTATGTGTTAAAAATTTCGGCTAGACGGTTAGGTTCAGAAATAACAGAACCGCTTTGTTCAATTTGTGCGATTTGAGCTTTAGTTGAGCCTTTATTCAGTACGTTGTTGATAATTTTCCATGTTTGTTTAATGTCGTTTTTATGTTCATTAAATTTGTTTGTAAAATACTTCTTTTTTTCTAGACGGCGAATACGAGTAAGAGTGTTTCTGTAGGTTTCATACTTTTTCTTTAGTGATGGATTGGTTTTTGATTTATAAAACATGTTATTTTTTCGGTTGATTGATTTCAGTAAAGATTTTGAGAGCCAAGGCGCTCTCGGTACTTTTTTATAGCTGGAGCGATTCTTTTCACGGAGGGGGATGTGTGTATTGAGGTGCGACATGATTGTGTTCATAAAAGCGTTAAACGCTTCGTTAGCGTCGTTCGAGTTGAATACTTCCGTCCAGTCAGCATTCGTTAAACCTTCTTTAAATAAGGACAAATTCTGATCATTTATAATTCGTACTTTTTCTCTTGTAGAACATTTGGAATGATCACTCAACATATCCATATGACAAAAAACAGGAAAATGATCAGTGAGATCAGATAAAACTATGCCGGATTCGGGGAGAGGTTGAACATTAGTGAGAATATTGTCTATTAGAGTGGCTGATTGCTCCGCCATTCGAGTCGGTTTTACTATTAGGGGGGCAAAGGAATTACTTAATATTATTTCAAGAAAATCTTGTGATACCGAATTAGAATGAGAGTGTAACAGATTAATGTTGAAGTCTCCTAGTATGTAACATTGTTTATCTTTTAGGATCGGAAGCGATAGCATTTCATTGAAATATGTAGTAAAATCGTTTGGATTGGATTGAGGGGGTCTGTAAATTACCCCAATTATGATGTTCTTACTTCTCGCTATGTCGATTTCAATGAAGAGAGTTTCCATTGTGTTGTTCATTGTGGTCAGATTGTTGATTTTTGTGTAATTATATTTTGTATGGATGTATAAGGCCACTCCACCTCCCATTTTATTGATCCTACTATTAGTGACTAATTCATAATTGGGAAGAAAGTGCAGTGAAGTTGGAATGTCAGTGAGCCACGTTTCTGTCAGGCCAATAATTGATGGGCTGAATCGGAGGTTTTCTAGAAGTAGTTTAAGATTTTCGGAATTCCTGTTCAAGCTGCGAATATTAAAATGTGCTAATGCAAATTCCTTAAGATGTGGATTTAATGTCTTAACAAATTGATTTTCTGTGTAATATCTAGACGTTACTGATTCTAATAGGGGGTCATTTTGATCTACGATGTATTGTAGTTCATTTACTTTAGAGTTTAAAGCATTCACGATCTGGTTGTCATAGTGCAAATCGTTGGAAGAACACGGGTGAAAATCGTTCGCATGCGCAAATAATTCATAAAATCCGATGTCATCTAAATGTTCGAAGGGGAGGTTATTCAGCGAAGCCACAGAGTAGGCGTATCAATACGGAATCTGTAAAAACGTGAATTGGACAAACAATTGCTTATGCATGGACAATTAGTATGAGTGCTGCAAAGTTGCAAGAAATTGTAGAATAGGTTGAAAAAGGAGAAGAAGACAGGTGAGAAAACATGAAGATGAACAAACATGAGAAGGGGAAACAACGAAAGAGTATAGGTCAGCCTAATCGGCTGCGAGCGAATTCTTGAATAGGTACTTTTATGAAATGTAAAAAAAAAACAGTTCGGAGCGTACCACATATACAGTAGTTCAAAACGTGCTTATCTCCCTTTTCGTAGAAGTGTGTTAATTATATACACCTCGATAGGGATTGTTTACATTATTAAATACCATGTGTGAGCAATTTAGTAGCACCTGTTAGGGGCATTGACATGGTGAGTGGAAGTGAATTCGTTGGTAATGCGAGTGGAAGAGTATAAGGAGAGGCATTGGGTACCGAAGTGCGACGTCACACTGGCCAAGTCGTCAAGGCCGCTGGTTCCGAACAATTATGTAGTAAATAATGGTCACATAATTATGCGCCAACACTGAATCCACCCTGCTCATTCCCGTTGCTTGCACGACTCCGCGGCGAACCTCACGCGCAGGCTCTGTTATTGGGAACCAGCAACCTGGGGGTCGTTTCATCAAACCGTCATAACGACAAGATCAGCGACATCTCGACGCTGTCGCTCAACTTGTCCGCTAACTGTTTCACAAAGCCGTATTTGCGAAGATCAGCGACAACTTCCCTGACAAGTGACTTGTCGGTACTCCAAACCTGTCATATCTTTTTAGAACGCCATCACAAGCCAGCTTTTAGTTAGTCTATGGGCTGCGAAAAAAATGAAAAATGTAAGTTAAGAGAAAATTATTTCCTGATCTCCAAGCACATTTCTTTATCATTCTTTTCATCAAATAGTTTTACTTATGTTTTTATTATAATATTTTACAGACGAACAACATGTTCTTATGACCTCTTGACCCTCCAACAAGTAAATGAAATTAATATTTAGAATACCCACATCGGTCTACCATAGAAAAGGTGTCTAAAACGGAACAGTCTGTATATACAGACCAATTTAAACGACGACAATTTATCATGTATGTATTTTCCCTATATTTTTCCCTTTTCACGCAATCCTTTGATATAAATAATATTAAATGTATTTTTTTATAACTGAATATTAAGAATTGGGTCATAAAATATCTGAATTCAATCATTTTCTCTAAAGTTTACACGATTTGGGTCTTCTTTCCATAATTAGTCAATTACGGTATCCTCTTATTTACAAATCTAGATTCGTACATCGCAAAAGCATCCTCGAGTTTTCTTAATTTTATAAATTCTAAGATGCCATAAGTAACACATCTTTTCATGAAAACGGGATGTTTGTATCATCAGTATTAATTTTCGCTGCCATTTTTGACATTTTGGAACAGTTTAGGGGAAAACTGAGCCTCTAAGTCTGTTTGGGTAATTGACGATAAATCCAATGGACTGTGATATAGACTATGTTTTTTAACCGCTGAGTATCGATATCATTGAGTTGTCGTTTATCATGGCTTCGTGAAACAGTTTGTCTAGTCCATGACATTTCCGTAGATCGCCGACAAAGTTATGACTGTCATGGAGTTGATTTGATGAAACGACCCCCAGGATGACGAGCGAATTATGACGTCAGCACTTCGGTACCCGATAGGAAGTTATGTTTACATTAGTTGACAATTCACACAATGGGAGGCATAATATATTCAGCCTAAACCGCGGGGGCAGAGTGTCTGCATTCATTAACCTCGGAATAAATGTACGGTATGTCACAACTACATAATACCGTCAAGTTTGCGTCATTATGTATAATGACTTTGTTGCAGGTTTGAACCAGTAACTGCGTAACAGGTTTATAGGAAATGGTTGTAGAGCTAAAGAAAGAATGAGAACACGATTTCTTCCTGCAGAAAAAATTTACATTCATAAAATTAAGCCTCATCAGGAAACTTGTTTCGCATAATGAGGTAACCCTACGAATGAATACGTTGTTTATCGCTTGTTTTAGAGCGACAACAGGTTATAGCCTTACCAAACTGGCAGGATAATAGGAATCGTGAATTTGGGAGGCAATGAATGCAGCTGGTCCAACGGGCTGTAGCTAATATTGTCTAATGTATTATATTCATACGTTGAGAACAATTCGTGTACATTGCGATGGGGCATATTTAATATGGCGTAATTTAGATGTTTAACATAATATCATAAGTATTGTGAATGATCAATGCTTTTAGAAAAGTATCAGGTACATCTTAAATGCTTTCTTGAACAATTGGTTGACAGGTATTAACTCAGGTTTCTCGTTAAGAGAACAAGTATCCCGTATAATTCAAAGTAACCACATCAGGATATGATCAGCTGGAAATAGGTTAGTTGGTATCATTTAGTAAGGAAACTCTGAGCTCATGTCCCAGTAAAAATCTAGTAAGCATAACTTAGTTCCGCCTGTGAGTAGGTTCATGAGAGATAATTTTTATGTAACAGTAATACAACGGATGGGCCATATGGGGTACTTTAGATATTATAACAGTAACAGTGTGGACAATAAATTTTCGTTGTTTTTAGGGTAACAGAATACACACGCCAAAACCTGGCCAAAACACTGTCTTGAATATTAGTTGACAGGTAGATTTCTCGGGTTTCTCGTGGATAGAACAAGTATCCCGTATAATTTAAAGTAACCACATCAGGATATGATCAGAAGAAAATAAATTAGTTGGTATCATTTAGTAAGGGATCTCTGAGCTCATGTACCAATATTAAACTATTAGGCGTAATTTGGTTTCGCCTTTAAGCAGTTTCATGCGAGATATATTGTTTATTTAACTGTAATACACTGCATGGGCCAAATGAGGTAATTTAGATATAATAACAGTAATGATGAATGGCAGTTACGCCCTTAAGCAAGGCATTTCATTTTATCTACGCATGACATGCTCTTTCGTCGTACATCAAATAATTGGTGTTTGGTATATTAATGTGTGTGAATATGCTTCTTTTTTTTTAAAAAAAGGGTATCTGAAGGTCATTTGGTATTCTTAGTCGTTGTGTGTCGAAGTTTTTTTCTTTTTTTTTCCTTGTCAGCATGAGTTTAACGTATATAAAAATTTCCCCATACAATTCGCTCTGTTCAATTCGTTTCTGATTGAGATAAGAGAAGTGAATGCATGATAATTACAATCATGTTTAAAGCAGAGCGTACACCAGTGAAATAGCACGACTGCAGCGGTTCCAAAACCTCTGTGCAAGACTGTTTGTGGATGCTCCAAATTCTCAAGGATCACCCCTGTTTTGAGAGATCTGCACTGGCTACCAGTGCGACAAAGAATATATTTTAAAATCCTGTTGATTGTCTATAAAGCTCTAATTGGTCAAGCCCCTAAATATATTGTGGAACTGTTACAACTCAAAGCTTGCAAACATACCCACAACCTGCGCAGTTCTCAAGATACTTTACTACTGCAAACCCCATCATAATTATAAAACAAAAATAACCTTAGGAGATCGGGCATTTGTCTGCGCAGCCCCCAAACTGTGGAACAACTTACCGTTAGAAATCAGGAAATCAGCAACTGTAAATACTTTCAAATCAAAACTAAAAGCATATCTTTTCATTTAAGTACTCACCATAGTTATAAGCACATCAGGAGCTCTTGCAGCGCAGTAGAATATATATACATAGTTTCTGCGCTTTATAAATCATTATTATTATTATTATTAAATTATGTAAATATCAATACTCATCAGTTTACATGCAGTACTATCGTTTTTGCTGGAAGTTTGGTCATGTGCACCACGTACAGGATCTAGAACAACAATTTTTTTTTTAAATTAAGGCTACTGAAGTGTTATCAAGAGTGTACAGGATAGTAACGTAGCGTTGGTTCAGGCAGTGAGGGGGCATTTTTTTTTTTCAATTCACATTCTATTCAACTTTATATATCATTCATCATAATAAAAAAAAACAGTATTGCATAGAACGAGCAAAAAAAAAACAGATGATAGGATACCTTCGAAAAAAGCACAAGGCTTGTACAATAGAAGGCACCAAACAAAATAGTATTCATGGTATTTAAAAGGCAAAATAAGTAACACACAAATCATGAAGAAGAAAATAGTTTTTGTATAATTACCAGAGAGCATTAGGTACATGTAGATACATTGTAATGATTACTAAAATCCTGTTTCAGTTTCCGATTGAAAACATTCAATGAGGTAATATTCTTAATAGAATCATCAATTGTATTAAATAATTTCTGTCCAGTATTGCGAAGTGATTTTACGTCTAAAGAACTGTGAAGTTGATGAGGGTGAAATTGCATAGAATTGCGAGTAAAATTAGAATGAACATCAGAATTATACTGCAACATATCCTCGAATGAAATTGGAGTAATGTTGTAATAACGATGCTTCGAAATACCAATAAGATATTTATTTATTTCAAAAAATCTCAAGGGTATTTAAGGAGTGAAAAATGGGACTTGAATGGGCAAGATAATTCGAAAGAGTGAATATACGAATGGCTTATTTCTCTTTCTTATGAAAATACTTATTAATAATAATAATAATAATAATAATAATTAAACATTTTTGTATAGCGCATAACACATAGGCAAATTTGCATGTCTTTATGCACTTTAAGAATAGAAAACAAGTTTATACAAGAAAAGAAAAAGAAAAAAGAAAAAATACACTGGGTTCATCTTTCTGACTATTCATAAGTTGGGTTTTACACGCTGAACCCCATACTAAATAACATAAATTAGATACGGCAAGATAAGAGCATTGTATAATAGAATCAATATGTTTTGGAGTATAGTATACTTCAATTTGTGCAGTATTTCAACAGTTTTACTCATTTTGTTACACACATTTCAAAATGAGCATTCTACTTTAGATGACAATCAAAATGAATTCAAAGAAAGTGATGAGAATCTACAAAGTCGATAGTTTCACCATCTAACTGAACTCGAAAATTAAGTCATTCTGATTATAACTTGAAGCAATCAAACAGATATATATATATATATATATATATATATATATATATATATTTAATAGAAACATAATGTAAATCATTAACATACAAAGAAACAACAGAGGTCCAAGAAGAGATCCTTGTGGAATGCTTGTTGTGATTATATATTTTTCTGAGATATGTGTCTTATACAATGTACAATGATTTTGTTTGATAAATAATATTAAAACCCAAATAACCATGAATATGGAATTTCACGGATACCATGTCTAGATTTCTTGGAAAGCAATATGCTGTGATCCATTACATCAAATGCTTTTGGTAAATCCAGAAATAAACGAATAGTAAACTTTTTGGAGTACAATGCATTACAGACTCTATCATGAAAATCAATTAAAACGTGATCAGTAGAATGGTTTGGAGCCATATCGGTGCATATATGAAGTGTTATTTATTTCCAATAATTAATTAAAACGTATATTATGCACTAATTTTGTCAT